>VDFB02132683.1:0-10350 GCA_007258455.2 Sequoia sempervirens | reverse complement strand
ATTTAATTTCTCCCTTATGCTGACATGTTGAGGGCTTCTCTATATATTGAGGCCTCTTCCTCATTTGTAAGGTTGTTGTTGATGCTATTGGGATTGAGATACTTGAATTGTTGCAAACTTTTGGTGAAGTGAATACAGTTGAAGAGATTGTCTTTTGATACTCTTCTTTGTGTTATATCATCTATGCATGGTTCTTGTGTTTCAAATATGTTATAAGCTATTTTGAGTAAGTGATTTTATGGTTATTGTTAGAGCTTGTTGCAGTTCATTAATGTTTATGATAAAGTGTTTAAGGTTTTGAGGAATATTTGGTCAATACTTTTGGTAGTTTGTTGATTGTGGATTGTTGTGCAAAGTTAGCATGGGCCTACTCTTTGTTGCACTTAAGTTCAATTGTGGATGTTTATGCATTTCATGATTTTGGGTGAATGTGTGAATGTTATAATTTTAAAATCCTTAGTACCTTTGGAGATTGCACTGTTCTTGTTATACTATATATTTGTTCTTCGTTAAGAAAGGATTGGTTTTGGAAGATTGGCCCCACCTTTTATGTTATATTATTTACATGACTGATCTTAGGTTTTAGATTAGACATCTCTAAACCTCTTTATCTTTTTGCTATTTCTTTTAAAATCATTGTTAGAATAGGATTTACAAAGAATCACTACATTTCCATATTTGCTTGAGTTTGAAGCTTCCAACATTTGATTTGTAAGGACCCTTGTGATTAACAAGAAATCACATTTTCACTTAGTTGTTTGTTGCATTTTCAATACCTAACTTTAGAGACCTTGGGGTTTTTTCTTGAGGCTTACTGATAGAAATTTAACTTTCAAGAGAGATAGGATACTTGTATTTTGTCTGAGTTTTTTGTAGTGCTAAAAACACCATCAACACTATGGAGCTTCTAGTAACAAAAAATTATAAAGCATAAAAGACATGATAAAGTGAAAAGGAAACCAAGATCATAGGGAAGGTGGTCAAGAAAGGGTAAATTAGGAATTTTAAGGTAAAAATTAGTCCATGGATTAGGGAGATTAAGTGTAGAAGTAAATAAACATCTTTCTTAAGTTATAAGAAACAAATTTTTGGTGGTTAAGCATGTGATAGAAGAGAATGAAGGTGGTATTGTAGGACGTGGTGATGAGGAAACAATTAAAACGGGTATAATATGTGAAGAAAAGATGAATTCTAGTAAAAAAGATCATGACTAAGTCAATAGAGGAAGAAAAGATAACATTGCAGCAAGGTAGTCTAAGACAACAAGGTGTAAATTATGCAGATAAATCCAAGAAAAAAGAAGCATTGCCACACCATGAAGATGACATGGAAGTAGAGCCAGAATAAAAGAAAAAGAAAATTGAGCAGAACACATGCAAGGTGAAAGGTAAGCAAATTGTTTTAGATGATTTAAATAATGATGCTTTTGAATCTTTGAATGAAATTGTTGAAGATGAAAGGGATGAGAAAATGGATAGTGATGATAACATGTGCGAACGTGAGATGGAGTTGTGGAGGCTTGTAGATGAAAAAGACATAAGAAATAGAAGATACAAAAAGAAAAATGAAAACAAACGAAAGCATATTGAAAACCTCAGAATGAACAAATTTAAGTATGGAGTGGATCCAAAGAAGGAGTTGGCCAAGAGCAATGAAAAGCAAGGGTGGGAAGTGAAAAAAAGGTATGATGAAGGATTGAAGAATGAAGAGCAAAAAGAAGGTGCAGCTGAAAATGAAAAAGCAGATGTTAGGGCAGTAGTGGAAGGCAATGAAACGCATGGTGAAGAAATTACAGATATTGAATTTGAAGAAGGTGCAGCAAGTGCAGAAGATTTGTGGGCACAATTTTCAGCAATAGAACAGGAGCAGATGGAGAAGCTTGCTAGTGAAGGTATGAAGACAAATGGGACCGCAAAGGATACAAAGATGGTTGAAGCAATGATAAAGAAGCTACTATAGTGAAAAGGAAGAGATGTTGGGTATCAAAGAATGGATGTAAAAGATGATTGATGAAGGTGAGAATTTGAACATTATAGCACTGGATCAAAAGGTAAGTTTATTTACAAATTGTGAAGATGATGTTTTATTTCCATTTGAGATGATAAAAGTTCTAGGTTGTGCAGAAGAATATATGATAATAAGTGAAAATTTATATAAGGAGGTGGATGATTTTGATGAAGTTGAAAGATAGATGTCAAAATTGAAAATTTTTTAAGAAGAAAATGTGGATATCATTAATCTATGTATAATTATTCATATCAATTTGCATGTGAATGTGTGGAAAAGGAAAATTTAGTGAAGAAAGACACAAAGTGAAGAGAAGAATAGTGCACAAAAAAGTTGGAGAAACATGGCAGTTGTTCCAAAGTGATGTTGGAAGAAGTGGAAGAAAAAGAACAATGAGGAATAATTTTAATAATTATCTCATGTGTAGGAGCACATGATTTCTTTTGTCTCCTAAGGATCCTGAAACAAGAGCTTTTATTATGTTTTGTTTTGTTTATTTTTGGTATTTGTTTCTTGAATTTTAAAGGTAGATTTCCATGTGGGATAAAAAGGAGTGAAAGTAGTTAATGATAGTAGTGGGTAGTTAAAGATTAGAATGTGGAGAATTTTTTTGAGGGAGAACCATTTCTTGGAATGGTGGTGGTGAGGTGCAAGGAGAAGTAGTAGGAGGTTGTGCACAAGCTAGAGGGTAGTTGCAGATTAAGAAAGAATGCTGAAAGGAGACCATGCTGCAAGATTAATGACGAAGGTGCCATGAGTGGAAAAAGGTTAGCACATGATGGAAGCCATAGAAAAGTGCAGATTGATTATTGCAAAAGCTATAGGAAGTAGTCACGTGGTAGGGAGAGGAACGAAGCAACAATAAAAACCTAATTGTAGAATTGACCTTGGAATGATCATAGACTATTGAGTAAGAAGAGGGTGCAAGGGAAGAATGTAGGAAAGGATACATAGGTTGGAATAGAATCATTTATATGCAAAAATAAAAGCTAGAAGAATGTGTAGAGGGTTGCACAATACATTGGTAAGTAAAAGAGGAAAAATTAAAAAAAAGATAGATGGTGTGGTGTAAATGTGGACAAGAAAATGTATGAATGACAACACATGAAGATGAAACAAAGAGCAATATGAAATAGCCAAGAATGTATATTGGTATACATAGTTGAAGATCATCATGAAAATGAAATGGAAATCTTAATTTGCATCAATGGGGAGATCGTATGGAGAAAAAAGATATTTTGATTTGTGTAAGTGGAATTTTGGATAATGAAATTAAATTTTATTCAATCTATTATGGTATGTAAATTGATTTTCATTTTTTTGAGAGTGTTGAATTGACTATAGTTTAGTTGTATGCAGTGTGATTTCCTACCCTAAAAGATGCAAAACACAAAGAAATGCAACAAGGAGAAAACGTACAACACTTTGAGATAATCCTAGTTGAACTTAAAAAAAAGAAAGAGAAAGGAAAAATTACACCTTTGTTCAAGTTCATCCTTTAGTTGGGCCTTTGATGAAGATTGGATGTGTGTTCCTTGATGGAAAGATTGCTAAATGATATGCAAAATGCTCTAGAATGTATGGAGGATGCAATAATGGATGTGGGTGTTTTGATAGATGTATAAAATGAATGTAATGGAAGCTTGAAGTGCAACAATGGAGGTTGAATGCAAGTGATTGAATGCTTGAGCTTGAGAGTGCTAGAACTTGAATTGTGAATGTATGTTATGAGAAAATGAGACCAAATCTGCTATTTTAGGGGAAAAGTCTCTAGAGAAATGAATGGCTAGGATTTAGCCAACATGGGAAAGATCGAGGGTTGTGGTGAGTTGAGGACTCACAAGCCCTCACATCTTGCCATGTGGAAAAGTAGGTGGAAAAAGGACATGTGAGGTGGAGGTAATTGAAATTACCTTGGGATTAGGGGAAGATTTCCTCAAAAGTAAGTTCTTGTCCCCATGTGGGAAGGATGGTGACAAGTGAGGAATTTTAGAATTCCTCACTAATCATCATGGGGAAGAGAAAATTTGTTGGGGGAATAAATGTGAATTTTAAATTCACATGATTAGGAGTACCTTGGGGATAAGACAAGGTCCTCATAAAGGAAGTTCTTGTTCCATGTGAGTGAAGTGACTTATGACAGGATTTAGAATTTTCCAACAACCTTCATGGGGAAGAGGGAAAATTGGAGGAATAAATGTGAATTTTTAATTCACATAGGGAAGAGGTTATTGCTTAATAAAGAAAACCAATATGAAAGGTTGACTTGGAGGACATACCAAAGATGGCAAGAGGACTAGGTTAAGGTTGTGAAAATAGGTAATTAAGAAGATTAATGAAGGATTAAAGACAAGTGGCCAAATATGGAGGATGTGACAAGGAGAGAGAAAAAAGGGAATTTAAAATTGATTTAAATTCAAAAAGGATAAATGACTATATTAAATAAATTGATATATTTATGTAGTATAGAGAGGAAAGGATAAAAGGAAAAGTATTTAATTATTAAATTCAATACTTTAGAAACCCTAGGAAAAATGGGAAATATTAACTAAATAAATCATTTAATTAATATTGATGAAATAGACAAATAAAAGAGATGGATTTGACCATGAGTGGTTAAATTTGGATGTCTACATCAGTAAATTAAAATTGTTTGAAAATGAAATTGTAAACAAAAAAATGTGTTCGTGGTGAAGATTGTGGTAATGGTGAACTTGTGATTTAACCTGGTTTGCATCGATGAGAGAGAAGTTGTGTTATAATATTGGTATTAGAGTGTGGGTGTGAGAGGGTGCTATTAGAAATTCATCACCTAAGTGCATAAATAAGCTTTCTAAAGATGTTGACAACATGAAATATGATAAGATTTAAAAGGTAAATGACACCTTAATCCTAACATTCTCCCACTTGACATCATACATTTTAAATACACTCATATGATTCACACAAAAGGGAAAAATATCCCTTAACCAATCAAGTAGCACCTAAATCTTCACCATTCTCTCATGCTCCAAGAAGATACCTAGAAAAGCAAGAATGATAACGATTGGAAAAAATTCTCACATCTTCTAAAATGCAACCTATGGAAAAAATGATCATGCCAAGGTGAATCATACCAACTATCAGTAAAACCCACACCAATATTTACATGAACACAAACATAAAATTCAAATAAAAATAAAGGATTTGATTTGCTACCTTACTCATACCAAATTTAGTAGAACCACAACAAATTTCAACTCATCAAAGATAACCATACCTCAAATCGGCCTATACAAATCATAGATAGAACTTTGTTCCATCAACATACCAACCCAATATCTACAAAGAAGTCTCTTTACATCCATCCTCCTATCTCAAACACAACTCACCAATGCACAAATGACCACAAACAAGGCCGAACAAAAAAGTTTACATTAACAATGAAATAATCTCGTGGATATAGATATTTCACATCTAAGTCATCCCACTACAAAAAAATGGATAGCTAATTCATAACATGCATAACTCATAGATTGCAATCCAATGAACCATACAAACTCATCATCACATCAATAATCAACAATATAAGATATAAAAGAGGATAACTAGACATATATCTAGAAACTTCCACTGCACAAGTGATGTTTATTAGGATAAGTGACATTAACCTTGTAATCTTTTGCCATTCATATGTCTCCATGTTTCTTGGAAAGTGTTGGGACATGAGAAAAATTCATAGAGTATTGACATATTATAATTATATTTTAAAAAGATTATTTAAAATCCTTGGAAGTTACATATAAAAATGGACGAAGTCTCTCTCCTAGGTGTCCACTTTGTGAATTATAAAGGTCATGGATAGGGCACCCAAGATTGGAGAAGAAATTTTGTCCATTTGTGGTCCATCGCGAAGTGGAAGAGTCATCGAAGAATCCAAAAAATTAAAAGTTGGATAGGCTATGGGCTAGGCACCCATGTTAGAGCTTTGTAAATTCTATTTAATATTTTGTGATGTCTTTTGGTTATCCAAAAAGGGGGCATGGGTTTTTGCAAGTGGTTTGTACCTCTTGTTTTGGTTTACCATTCGTGGTTTTACCTCCCACAAGTTCTATAAATTCGTGTCATTGGGTGGTAGTATTATGTTGAGTTCTTGTAGGTAATAAGGTGTTTCGAAGTTGATCAAAGATTAGTAGTGAAGTGTATTATTGTGTACTCCTCAATATGAGGAAACATAGGGCACCATTGGATAGGGATCAAAAAAACATGATTGGATTTTGAATGGATTCAAACGAACACACAGTATTGAAATGGTGGCCTTGGCAAGTTAGAGGATTAGTTGAATTAAAAAGAGGTTTAAATAAAGGGTAAAAATACCCTTAACTTTAAAAAGTTAAAAAAAGCGGGAAATGTTATATATAGTAATTCTAGAAATTACTATTCCTCATTTGCACACCTAGTAGTTGAGTGAGAGAGAGAGAAGGGGAGAAGGAGACGAGGATGCCAGAGGACTACGATGATGACATCATCCACCAGGGGGACGAGGTATGGTGGTTCTTCCATCAGTGTGCGGTTTGATGCCAGGTTAGTTCCAAAACTATTTTAATGATTTTAAGCATTTTTGGTTGTATTTTTGCATTTTTATGTAAGTTAAAAACATGGGTTTTGGGAATGAGGTAGTTTAGAAAAATGGGTAGGTGGCAAAATTTCAATTTCAACCATTGGGTAGGTAGAATTGCCTATTTAGAGGTGGTGGGAAAGAGGGGTGAATTTTCTCAAATAGTGGGTAAATGCACTCAAAAAATTAGAGAAAAGTTCTTAAAAATGGTAGGGAAGCATTAGGGGAGGCGGGCTTTCCCTAAAATTGGGAAAATCCACCCAAAAACATGTTTCATGGGAAAAGGGTGATTATGCCCAAGACAGGGGTGATCTTGCCCAAGGGAGGGGTGACCACCTTACCAGAAGGGTGACCCCGCTTGAGGATAGGCTCACTCATCTTTCAGTTGGGCTCACTCAGGATGAGCTTACCTATCTACCATGTGGTCTCACCCATCCACCGGGCGAGCTTGCCCATCCACCGAGCAGGCCCACCCATCTAGGTAGGCTCACCCAAGGACAAGTGGGCTCATCCGTCCCAAGGGTAGGCTCACCCAAAGGCTGGAAAGCTTGCCCATTCCAAGGTGATCTCACCCAAGGGGTGAGAAAAAGGAAGGAGGAGGAAAGAAGGGTGAGCATACCCATAAAATGGGAAAGGAGAATGAAAATAAGGAAAATTTGGGCAAATTGGGGAAATCTATCTAAAAGGGGGAAAAATAGGTGAGAAGATAACCCAGGGCTAGGAAATGTAAAAGAGGGAGAGAGAGAGAGAGAGGAAGAAAAGGATGAGATGATTGACGTGTTGTGTGGTGTGAATGCAATGGTTTGAGAGCCTATGGATGCACGAGAGGCATTTGGAGGTGTTGGCGGCTACCATAGCAGGTATGAATGGGAAGGACCATGAGGCTTTGGCATGAGCAGAGTTCTTGTGTATGCTAGGATACTCGATTGTTAGAGCACGTTGGGTGATGTTGACAGCTCGTATAGAGTGATGAAGCTTCAAGACCTCAACATTCCACCTCCCAACAGGGGATATGACCATCACTTTTTAGGACATGTGGAGGATTTTGAGGCTTCCTATAGCATGCTACCTAGTGAGCATGGCAAGATCAAAGGGTGAGGCACTGGATCAGACCCTATGGGTCCCTTTTGGGTGAGAGGACTTAACGATGTAGAGGAAGGGATTGGATGTGGATGGATGCTTGGTGTTGAAGGTACCATTGCTAGCACTATACTTGTGCAGATTAATTAGCAGATTGCTGATACTAGATAGGAGTGGATGCTTCTATAGTCTCAGTCACATGGAGGTTATTCGACACATTGTGGAGTAGAGAGAGGGGGATTTCACATGGGGTCCATGCATGTTGGTGCAGCTATAAAGAGATATGCACATTGTGCACTATCGAGGGGATCTTAGCGTGACACAAGTGACATTGTAGATATGGGGCTGGGAGCTCACAGTAGAGATGATAGAGGATAGGTGACATGATACTATTTTTTGACAAGTGCATGATGAGTGTACAGTATAGAGTAGTAGAGATCAGAGTTGATTCAGAGCCTTGCACTTGTATTTTATTTTATGATTGTTGATGTATATGATGGACATATATTTTGATTATACAATGGAAATTTTTATGGACCATGTGATGGACATTGTATTTTGATTTTGATATGATATGTGACAACCCTTATTGACACTATGTTGTGTGTATATGATGGATGATCTATTTATGCATATGTGTATGTTCATGATTTTATTATGGATGATCATGATGATGTGATGTATGTATATGCTGATGATGGTGTATGTTTATGCTGATATGGATGATTTTTATGATGTCTAACATTTATGATGCAAGATGAGATGGGTGATTTATGACTTTATATGTTATGGATATGGATCTAACAATTTATGATGCAGGTGGCGATGTATGTAATGTGTTAATGATATAGACTAACATGGAAATGAATGGATAATAAAATGAATCTAAGATACTTAGAATAACCAAATATGATTAATATAAACAACTTAATATGAGATGATAATGCACATGTTAAGGAATGCAATGAACCTATAATGTGGGATGAGATACAATTAAACACTAATAGATAAATGAAATGCAATGTGGACTTGGGTGGTAGGTTGACTTTATCTACGATCATGCTTGCTTTAGCTTATAAAAAATAAAGGTGTTTGGTATATGAGTGAGATGACTTAATGTGAAATGAAGTGCATCTTGAGCATGAGTGTAAATAAGGCCTTGCATTATGATGAGGGTCAGTGGTAGGTGTATTGTTGGTTTAATGGAAAGTAATTTCCTTGTAACCGTTACAAAATCAAGGGAAGATTGGTGTGAAATTGCACCTGTCAAGAACCGTAGGTATCCTAAGAAGAATGGGAGATGGAATATTAATGTTTGCACAACCAAATTCATAGGCTATAGGTTAGGTATGGATGTAATGCAATAGAATTAATCATGAAATGCAATCCTAATGCAATTTTCCATTTTCAGAGCACTAATTTTTTCTATAGCATAAGACACCAGGTGCCAAGGTATGTAAACCAAGGTGAATTAGTGTTGAATGCATAAACACAGTAGATAAGAAGGATATCCCAACACCCCAAAGTCATGAAGACCATGGTCAGGCTAGGGATTGGGATAACCACAAGCACAAAAGAATGCCCCAACATAACACAAGACTATACGGATCTTGGTGGGTACTACGTGGGACAACCAAGAAGACAACAACAAACAAAAGTCCAAGATATGCTCCTATGTTAACTGATCAAAACACACCATAATATGATAGATCACAATGATCTTGATAAGTTATGATAGGTAGCTCAAATGATAAACACAAGATGATAGTATCAAAAGATTACAATCAATTTCAAATTTCCTTTGCAATAAGATCGAGAGGATGGATGGGATTGATGAGGTTTATTAGGAAGGATGCATCCTATTGAGACAAAAGATGGATACTAAACTAAAACATTGATATGACACAGGAGACTCCAAAACCAATTGAATCTCATGATACGAGTGGATCTCATTTGTGAAGAACCAACTAGATAAGTACATGCTTGACAAAATGACACAAGACACAAGACATTAGACACAAGACTGGAACACCCTAAAGACCTAGGTGCTTAGGCACTAATTAGAGATTAGCCTTGCCTACGTGAAAGCACAAAACCCTCGTAGTTCAAGAAAAAACCATGGATAAAAGTGGAAAGAGGACAATGGAGATAGATGATGGAGGAAAATGATCAGATTGACCAAAAACTAAAGCAAAGAAAATCCCTAGGGGTGGATCAAATTATCAACCTTTCCTACATGAAAGTATAGGGGAAACATAGTTCAAAAAAGAAAAAAGATCGACATGATAGGATGAGACCTAAATGGAGACCAACATGATGAAAAAATCTAGATGGAAGTGAAGGACTAACATGATGACAAAGATTGATGATAAAAGCTCAGATTAGGATAAAAGCTCAAGATGACAAAAAGCAGAAGAGGCTCATTCAATGCTCAACCAAAATATACCAAGTGGCCAGATGATGGATGAAAATGGAAGGACAAGATCGATAGGATGATAGGATATGAGATCAAGATTGATGAAAGGATAAAGTAACTAGGATGCAAGGTAGATAATGATTAAACCCTTTACACATGGCAACTATGATCGATTTTTCACAAAAAATACTTATCCAAGGTGCCACTGAGGGTGGTTTTCACCATAGGACGAATTATTTCTCTTTACTAT
>VDFB02132682.1:0-14868 GCA_007258455.2 Sequoia sempervirens | reverse complement strand
CAGGCTAGTGTTCAGAAAACTTCCCTCCATTGCTCGATTCAACCATGGTGACTCCAGCTTTCATATTCCTTCACACAACGGCTAAAATCTATCTTCAAAAAATAGTAGCAACTTCCTTCAAGATGTTCAAAACTTCAATCCACTCTCATCCTTCCCAGGCTGTGATTCCTTTTCTGAGGTGGCTGCAGGCTGAAATCAGACTTCGATGAGTATTCGTTGTCTTCAGAACAACTGTGACTGACTCTTCAATAAACAAACAGTAGCTACAGCTTTTTTGGGCATCTTCTGGTTCAGCTGCGGTCTGTGATCTCCTGCAACCCACGATCAATCTGCTAGCCCCATCACCATCGGCTCTGATACCACGATGAAAAACAAAAAGCAGAGCAAACACAGGAGACTGTAAAACACATGAGAGAAATCAGAAATGATTTGTATTGCTTGCATTACAAACTGGTTACATTGATCCTCTTTTATAGAGGAGTTAGAGAAATTTCCAGATTAGAGTCCACGAGAAGTCTCAAGAAGCTTCCAGATAATGAGAAGGTTCTGGATACATAGCAATTAATGCTTTCACCTGCTTAGAAACAAAATTCTAGAATATGCGATTAATGTTAGTCTTCGGGTGGGAGAAATTAAATATTCCAACAGTATGAAGCTCAAGACAGTCCCGGCACTGGTATTCCTCTCTCCCGTCGTCGACGTAAGCTGTGACGACATGGGAAAGACGGAAAGCAGTTCAGAAAAAAAAAACTACTGAAAAGATCTTTGTCGGAAACGTATGGAATTCTATCGCGCGATTTAGATACTTCCACATTGAATCTTGTTAAGGCGGTGGGTTGTTCTTGAGTCTTTGGAAATAAAAAATAATAATATATATCTTAAATATAATTTATATAAAATACGTTCATATATATTTTATTATTATATTATGTTTTTTAATTTTACTTTTAAAATATTTGATTTTTTTTTTTGACTAAGTAGTATTATATTATATTACTATTACATTATAAAAAATATACTTTTTTAAATTATTATTTTTTGTTTATTTTAAAATATTTTTCATTCTTTTTGTTTTTTTCTAAAATGCGTTTGTTTATGAATATAATATCTCAACAAACTATTAATTTAAGAAATAAAAGTACACATTTCATAGATGCCTATGGATGATTGTTAAATGAAATATATATCTTGAACTATGTGAGGTCTCACCGACCTTCTTGGGAAACATAATTTTGAGTTCTTAGAACTTAGTTCATTCTTTACCTTCAAGAGGTTAAAGTGTCAAGATTTTTCTTTTAACATGTTGGGCTTCATTTTTTTTCTTTGAACTAATCATGAGGTTGGTTATAGTAGGGTTGTCACATTTCTTTCCCCTATGTGGCACCAATGTATGGTTGATCATAGATGTGACCCCACCAACTGAGTTGTATGGACTCTTTCCAATGTCAATGCTCATTCCCTGGAGGTGATTATTGTTTATACTTCCAATGATATTGTTGAAATATCCTCCCTCTGGCATTAGATCATTGATTCAATGCCTATTGCCACTTGGATCTTATGTCCAGGGATTTCAACATGATCGAGATGTCACATGATAAATGTGGTTCTTTTCCTATGTGTTGGACAAGTGAAAGAGAGGCTTGGTTTTTCATGCACAATAAAATGGGTCTTTCCAACCCTAACACTAGCCGCTCCCAAGATCAGTTACCTTGGTACAAGTGGAGCAAATTACAATCCAAGGCTCACAAGGTATTAAAAAGGCTTGCTCAAGACATGATTTTAGCTCAATCAATATTTCCTTTTGGTAGTTATTACTCCTTACATGTCAAGCCATTAGCTAATTTTGTCGTATCTGACCTCTTTCCAATACAATTTTGTAT
Source organism: Sequoia sempervirens (assembly GCA_007258455.2). Classification (NCBI taxonomy): domain Eukaryota; kingdom Viridiplantae; phylum Streptophyta; class Pinopsida; order Cupressales; family Cupressaceae; genus Sequoia; species Sequoia sempervirens. Next base: position 12,988 of record VDFB02132682.1, on the reverse strand, counting down.
TGAGTGGTAGAATTCAACCCCCAAGGTTATGAAGAGCCAGTTCTTCCTCAAAACATCTATTCTTAATGACAGTGAACATAAGTCTTGGAATTCTATTGTGCGATTAGTTAGCGCAATGCACATTCATTGAATCTTGTTAAGGCAGTGGGTTGTTCTTACCTACAATTTTTGCGTCTTGAATAATTTGTAAGATTGTTTATTTTTTACACTTATTATATGCATGATTCTTTGTATTAAATGTGTATTCATTGTTAACTAGAAGTTCCTATGAAATTGAAAATTATTATGTTTCACATATCACATTTCTTAGTATGTTTGCTATGTGGATTGGTTTAGTAGATAGGGATATAAAGTGTTTCTAGCACTCCTTTGAACAATCCTTTATTCAACATATGTGAACTCTTCTATTTATGGTGGATGTGTAAGTATGCTTTTTATATGCAAGGCTTCTTATCTTTGTGGCTTGTACATGAATGCACATCAAGATGTATTGTATTATTATGTAAGTTTTCTTGCCTTTGCTAGTCTAAACTCTATTTCCCCATTGGAGAAAGCATCAATTTAGAAGGACAAATAATTAAAATTTCATCAAAATACATCATATTTTTAATCCTTCATTGTTATTTATTTTTCCTCATTCTACATATCTCAATTTTATAAATATGTTGCAATCTTACGAGGGTTATTCAAATGTTATTCTTTGTGAGGTGTGTTTTATGGTCATTTATTATAGTCATGCATAAAGGGTAACATAGATCATCAAATAAATATTTTGGAGAAACAAGTGGTATATACTTAGTCTCACGCATGAAGTGTTATTTGCTTATAAGAGGTTAGTTTTCTTAATAGTCAATTATTACAATAAAAATTAGTGACAAAATTTGGAATTCTTTGGTGGATAGAGTATGGTGTATACTCGAGTCTTGTTGCATCTAAAACACTAACCTTAGGAACACCCTTTTGGAATTTAATAGAGCCTAAAGATTAAGGTGTTACTCTTCCTCCTAAATTAGTCCATAACTATCATTCCTTGAGCATAGGTGATAGCTCAATGTCTTAAGTTATGCATTCCCTAGCCTTAGAAGTTGAGCTTACTTTTAGGGTTTTGGAAAGATATTTTTTTTAGATCCAACACCTTGCATAGATCTAATTTGTTAAGATTAAGACTTTGGGTAGGTTTTCTTTTCCTTTCAAGAAAGGATTTTGTTGTAAACTCTTAAGATTAGCATGTGTAGTTTTGTTGGTCAACATTTATGGTGCTAGAAGTAGGGCATAGTATGATTTTTATTTTGTTTTTTTATTGGTTATTGTAGTGTAGAAAAATTCATTGCTTTAAATTTTCACACTTGTTTGGACCCCTCCCTATTGAAATCTAAATCATTTATGCCTTAATTGGTCCTATTTTGGATGCACAAGCCTAATTAAATGCATTTTTCTGAGGATAATCCCAACATTCAACAAATGAAAAATCATAATCTAATGTTTTTGGCTATGTGTTCTAGATCTAGGGATTTGGGACTCATACACCCATTTCAGCGTATGGGTCCCACCTAGGTCTTGGGACATAATTTTAAATGTTGAATTAAAAAAGACACTTCTTGAAATCTGTGTCCCAGGTTTAAGCCATTGAGACTCATATTCCCAACTTGGCAGACATATGAGTCCCACTTTAACTTGGACCTATTTTAAATCAAATTCTTGGCAAGATTTGATTTTCCTAGATTTGATGTCAGCTTGTAGTGTTGTAATTTCAATAAATTAGGCATAAACAAGTATAAATACAAAGTTATTTCACATAATTTCTCCTAGAAAGTTTACAAGTCATCTAGAAAATTCAAGTGATCTTATGAGCATTCAAGTGAGCATTTACAAGAGCATTCTATCGTGTTTGTCATCAATCATCTCAGCTCATCCTTATCTTGTACTAAGTGGGGACAAGGGCTTAGGTAGCCTTGTCCTCATATGGCACTTATTGTTGTCTCTTTGGCTAGTTGACTTCCTTCCATGTATATATAGGAGCAAGCTTGGGATGTGGATGATATGTCTTAAGTTGTCTCGCATGTGATGTACTTTTTTTTCTATGTTTAGCTTTACAATTTGGGGGAAACCCTTTATTCATGATGTAGTTTCATTTGGGAAAATATGACTTGGCATAAGGCTTTCTGAATAAGCTCTCATGTCTTCTTCATTGGCTACTTTAAATTAGACTTCTCACAATAATGGCATTAGAAATCGCTTTAAAGTGGGGGCATATAGTCACATTATCTTTTGATATTTCTCATGTTTCATTGTGTGATTTTCTTTCTTCTTGCGATGTGTCATTTTCTTGGTCGTGTCATTGGGTTTGATTTCCTCTAAGAGAATGATATTTCTTTGATTTTTCCTTTATTGGAGACATTAGGCATGATTTTCCCTAAGAAGATACCTTACATGAACTAAGAAAAGTCCCTTTGAACAAATATTTACTTGCATGTTATTTGTAAGCTCGAAGTTTCATTTTGTGGCACCTTATTGAAGTTATCAGAGGGATAGCTTTGGTATGGTTAGTACGTATGGGAGTTGACCATAGGCATGAATTTACCATAGCCACTTCTTGTTTGTGTGGGCACATACTGATCGTGTGTGTATGTGTCTCACTGGGGGCTCACCTAGTGGATACCAAATTCCACTAGCTTGTGTGAGCGTGCATTTTGTTTGCATAGCGGACATCATGTTCCACTTGTAAACATTTTTTTGGAAAAACAACTAAGGCTTGATCTACATTGTGTTGGAAAAATAGTTGAGGCTTGATCCACCCCTTTTTCTTTTTATTCCTAATGTCTTTACCAGTGTATGTTTGTATCTTGTTGTTGCTTCATACATTATAAACATGTATGTGTTATTTTTTGCATATGTTGGTTTGCCATAAGATCTTAATCCTGTGGGCTTGATCATCCCTCTTGATTGTTGTTGGACCCTATCTCACTAGAATTGGTACACTTAGACCCCTCTTGACGTTAATTTGTCTACCATAGTGTGAGTTTGGCACAAGGTCACCCTCTCACTAAAGTGGGGGCTAGATGTAGCATGAAAAATGTATCCCTTTACATTTTCACACTTGTTTGGGCCACTCCCTATTAAAATTTGGTTAATTTATGCCTTAATTGGTCCTATTTTGCATCCACAAGCCTAATTAAATGCATTTTTATTAGGATAATCCTGACATTCAACAAATGGAAAATCATAATCTAATATTTTTGGCTGTGTTCTAGATCTAGGGATCTGTGACTCATATGCCCATTTGCGTGTATGGGTCCCACCTAGGTCTCAAGACCTAATTTTAAATGTTGCATTGAATAAGACACTTCTTGAAATTTGTGTCCTAGGTTTAAGCCACTGGGACTCATACGCCCAACCTGGCATATGAGTCTCGCTTTAACTTGGACCTATTTTAAATCAAATTCTTGGCAGGATTTACTATCTTAGATCTGATGTTGGCTTGTAGTGTTGTAATTTCAAGAAATTAGGCATAAACAAGTATAAAAAAAATGTTATTTCACTTAATTTCTCTTGGAAATTGTACAAGTCATCTACCAAATTCAAGTGATCTTATGAGCATTCAAGTGAGCATTTACAAGCACATTTAAGAGTTGATTATCAAGCATTTTGGAGCATCATGTCAAAGTCTTCATGCATCATGTTTTTTTTTTGAGCTATCATTTGTGATGTAGGTTTTCATGATTCAATCAAGCATTCAAGAAAAATCTTTAAGCATTTAATCAATTTGAGTCAAGATCCATATCCATTAAAGTCATTTCACAAAATTTTGAAGCCTTTATTTCAAGGGTTTGGTGAGTTACAACATTGTATTTCTTCATTCATCATTCCAAGTCATACTTTTCTATTTCATTTCAAGGCTTAATTACCAAACAGGGTTTGACCAAGGCAAACCCCACTCTCTAACAAAACAACATTTTTCTCTCTTGACATGTGCTTGCAGATCTAGGTGAATCAGAGCTTGAAGATCCTTTGATGAAAATGTTGCAAAAGTTGTCAAGAAGTTGTCATCTTCATGGAAACTAACCTATAGGCCAAAATCTAGACTTTTGGACTTGAAGATCGAACAAGAAAAAAGCTACAAAAGATCACTGGAAGGCTACAAAAATATTACTCAAACCCTAGTATTGGGACTAAATCTCCCTACTGGACATATGAGTCCCAGTATACCCTTTTTACTAATTTTTTTGTAGATCGTGAACATTCACCAAAAGATTCTAGATTCTGCCCAGATTCTTGTAGTAAGACTAAATTGCCCAAGCTGGAATATCAATTCTAGTGCACCTCAAAACAACAATTTTTTAGGGTTTCGAGATCTTGTTTATACATCTTCACTTCTCCAGGTACCTTTTTGTTTCTCTCTATTTATCAATTTGATTACATGTTTTCAAGTTTCTACGGTTTTGTGCATAAGTGTTTGCATTTCTCCTTTGAAGCTTCATTTAATGGTGAACCCTCGATTAATCACACCAAGGAATGCCTAGTCCCTTCCTCAATCAAGTCACTTGGTTGAGGAATCTAGGTTTCCTAATGAGCTAAAGTGCACAAAATAGGTTTAGTTTCATCTCCTAAAAGGTGGACACCTTATTTCCTTTGGTTTAGTTATGATGGGATTTTACTATCTTGGATGTAGTACTCTTGACATTCCCAATGATATCAATGATATTCCTAGGGATATTGAGAGGCTACTAAACTACAAAACACATTAGAACTTGATAAGATCATTTAAGCAGTTTGGGTATAATGTATGATGATGTTGCATGTAATTTATTTGTTTCTTCACTTTGTAATGAATTATTGTCTTGGTACTTAATATTTTCTCCTAGGTAGCTCAATTCATTCATGGAAAAAGTTAAGAGACATTATTTTATACTAATTTTTAGATTCATTCATTTGTAAGTGGATTTTGAGTAATCTACATGCACCAAAAGAATATGTGGTTATTAATAATTTTATTTTTTAAAAACTTGTTTTCTCATTTATGATTCTTAATGTCATTGCTTTGTGCTTTTTTCTAAATTCTCTTGATTATTTGACTATCTATATTCATCGCAATGGCTTCCAAAGTGAAAACATTAGAAGATGCCTTCATAGAGTAAATTTCTCTTAGCTAACATATTATGCCTCAATGATGTAATTGTGCATGTTCCTCCATGAATTTTAATTTAAACATAGGTCTTGTTCCAATTTTTTCTCCTCTAGTTTATCAAAATTTGAATGAGTCATAAATATTTTGGTTAGCTTGTATGTTCACTATGCACATCTATAGTTCAAAAATTCGCTAGCGCTTCTCTCTTTCTTTATGTATCTTATGTGCATAATTTGGACATGGCATCCCCTAAGTACATATGAGTTTTTTAATGAACTATTATAGGTAATATATTTTTAATTAGATAATGACAAGAATGAGAAGGTTATAGTCTCCTTACAACATGTTGAGGTTAATTAAATGAGTGGGTTAGGTATTCTAGGTGAAAATTGTGTTATTTCATCCCTATATTCCCACATGACATGTAATCTTAAGGTTCTCATATTATAGATATGTATGAAATGTTGGATGTTTCATCATGTGTGATTGACTTGGATGATTATAGGAAAATTTAGATCTCAAATATCCTATTTCTAATCCAAACAAATGAATCCCTCATGCTAAAAATTTCTCATGAAATTAGCATGAATTTATTTTGCAACCAACCTAATCAATATTTTAAGTTGTTTCATGAGATTAATAATTTTAGTCTATGCAATCCTTTTTTTGTATCATGTAGTGATTCACATGATGACATAGAAGGAATTTCATTTCAAATCCACCACCCAATCGGGATATTTTAGAATTTTCTTTTTAAAGTTTTTGTTTTGATTTTGTTGAGAATATACAAAAAAATAAATTAAAAAATTCTTAATCACAAGTAATGTCACTCATATTTTTCTTAGATTCAGTTAAATAAGTAGATGATTCATTTAGTTTCAGCAACATGGATGATATTACTAGGATAATCATAGCTTTATTTCTATCTCTAAAGAAGAGGTCTAGTGGGATTCATTAATAATTAATAATTCTATACTAAACCCTTGATAGGATCCAAGATAATGTAAAATCTAAAACATTGATTTAACAAAGAGACATAATTTTCTAAGAATACACTAGTATAATTCAATTTTTTTTTAATCCCATAACTGTTCATCATGGATCTAATATTTCCATCAATATTTACATTCCTTATCTATCTATAAATATAATATAATATTATTAGTCCTAGCTATACTTATTTAATCTATGTCGATTTATGCTTATTTGATTGCAATTACTTAATTAGCTTAGGTTAACCCATAGGGAAAGTTTATTTTCCTTTATAATTTTTATGAACCTAATGAATCTTACATGAAACAATCTTCACTCTAAGGTTTCATATATAATAAGTGTCTTTAGATCTGCACTTTTATGATATTTTGGGGATTTTTCACATAAGGTTGTGCCATATTTTACTCGCATTGTATTATAAAGTGCCATGGGTGGGAGTGGGGGGGGTTGCGTAGTGTCTTTGTTACTTTCCATGACACCTTTATCCAATGAGTGTCCCTCTAAGACAACAATGAATCCATGTGATTCTTACCTCATGCATGGGTGCCTTTTTATTGCACACCCTTTTTCAATTGTATGTACATTCTTGTGCACTTTCAGATGTTGTTTCTTGTCCTTCACGCACTACATGGTGATACACAAGTTTCAGTGGATCTATCATGTCTCTTCCAAGTAAACATTATGGGCGGTATTATACTGTTCATGCTAATGCTTCCTTGGTTTCGCTTTGGAGTGAACTATGTATCTAGTATTTGTTCCTATGTATTAGGAAAATGCAGTGGATTGTTACCAATGCATTTTGAAGTGAGATAGAGCATGAATACCATATAGAGAATCTTGCATTCTTGTTTCATGGAGGCAACCTTTTATCTTCAATTAATCAGTGTTCTTCGGACTATTGGTACCTGTATAAATTTAACTTGCATTAGTTGAGTAGTGTTGTTGGGGTCACTTGTACAGATTCATGTGACATCTATATTTTTATTTGATAGATATTTTTCCTTTGTTTTCCATCTTATCATTGTTCAAGTAGTTTCATTGGGGGCACTCACGCAAATTGTTGTCTTCTTGATCTTGATCAACCTATTTTTAGAGGAGGCTCTTTAGCTATAGCACTATAGTAGTCATCAAGTTTGACAGTTGTTTGCAGCTTCTTCCTACCTCACTAATGTTCTCCATGTTCCTATTCTTCTTGGGACATTATTTTGGAGGATTCTTATTCCTTCATCTTTTGTTTCTCTCTTTTGGAGAGGAGTTTTCTCCCGCAAGGTTTTTCTCCTTTTCTTCATTTATGAGAGTTATTTGTTTTGTACATGGATACCTAATTAGGCCTTGTTTTCAGGGCCCATATTTTGCATATTTGCATTGGTACGTTCCTCCCTAAGTTTCACTTAAGGGGAGTTGTTGGTGTGAATAAATTCTTGTACCTAGTTAATTCTTTACTAGGGACTTAGGGGACTTAGTTCACATGTTACTTGTTTACTTAGGATATAAGCATTCTTCTAGAAGTCTTAGTTGTCTTATCTAGACGTTATATTATCCTAGGTAGTTATGAGTTAGTTGTCTCATGTGAGAGGATTAAGACACTTGTCATGATCTTGTCTTATCCTATCTCTCATCCTTGCCTTTATAAGTAAGGCATCTCTAGCATACAATACATTGCATTGTAGAGTATTTGATCACATTGTATCATATTGCAATTTTTGTTTGGTGGAATAGCATCTTCCATTGTTGCTTCTCTCTATTTCTTGTGGATGTTATTTGGTGTTGTAGATTGAAGATCTTGGTTGCTCACTTCAACAATCCTCACCATTTTGATCATAAATATCTCTCATACTTCTATTTTTTGTCTCCTTAATCTTTTCAATGTTGGATTTAGCATCATTTGAAATAGATCCAAGGGACCTTTGTGATAAAAATTAATTTGGAGAGCAGGGGAAGTCATAAAGGTGTTGGCAAGAAGTTGAGTCCACTTTTTGGCGTAGAAGTGATTTTCCTTATTTTTAGAATTTGAAACATTTAACCTTAAAATTTGAAGCATTTAGAGATGGAATCTTGAAAAAAGTCACTAATCATAAAATGTAGTACTCAGAGTCTAGTTTCCAAATATGTAATCTATTTCAATACCCATATGCTACAAATTAATTTTCAATAGGCATTTCTAAAAACCACTTTAAAAGTCACCTTTTTTTAGCATACCATGCATGTGTACGTCATCCATATTTTGACCTAAATTACCATATTTTTATAAATCCTTTTGGGAAAAGATTTGTAACTCATTGAAGCATGTTTTCAATATATTTTTTGTAATTTTTTATTGAATTTTTTTTTGTTAAATTTTTATTAGCTATATTTGTTGTTTTGAAAAATTGTCATGTACGTCACGCATAAGATGACCTAAAGTTATCATTTTTTTATTTTTTTTAAATTGAAAAGAATTGTCTAAAGTACATTTTCATGCAATTCATTTTACAAAAAAAGTCGCCAGCCATATGTCTAAACTCACTTTTTTTTGTGACATTGTCAAGACCTTCAACTTGCAAGTCAAACTAGGTTAAAGGCCTAGGTTCGAATCCCCAATGCTTTTCCCAAACCAAGAAACAAAGCACAAACCTGACCAAAAATTCATATTTTTAAAAAACGGGATCCCGTTTCATAAAAAAATATTTTTTTATGCTTTTACGAAATGGGATCCCATTTTCAAAATTGCCAATAATGGAAATTACTATTTTTGAAAAAATTTCAAAACAAGATACTGTTTGAAAAGTTTCAAAAATGGAAATTCCATTTTAGAAAATTTCATGGGATCCGTTGTCATGAGATCTTGTTTTCTTGAAGCTGATTTCAAGTTTTTTTCTAAGGAAAAAACTTCCACGTTTTGTGGACTCATCTTCTTGCATTTACCCATAAAGCATTGGCTTCTCTAGAATGGTTCTAAATTATGCGGTCTTTCTATTAACCAATAGAATATTTGGTTGTCCCCCATTTTGCAATGTCACAATCTCCCTTTAATGATTTTTCCTTGGTTTTGTGCCTTGAGATTTCATAAAAAGTATTTAGAACTATGTAAGACCTTTTCTCCAAAGCTTCCACAATTCTTCTATCATGGAGCAAATAAAAATCCAAGTGGTGTCCAAACACTACTTTCTAAAATGACATCGTGGAAAGGATATATTTGGATCTCTCCTCCCTTCCCATGGTTCCCACTTTGAATCAATGATGACACTTATAGTTGCTAGTTGTAATGCAGATTCTACACCATTTGGTTGACAATTCTAGAACCCAAAAAAAACCCACTTTTCCTAGTGTATTATTTTCCAAGGCCTTCTTGTTGGCTCTAGGTTATCTCATTTGAGAATCCTCAACCCTTTTTTCCCATCTTGTGGGCAACCAAAGTCTCAAACACCCTCTATAGTTTTTTCCTAAAGCTTACAATGTTTGGACCTAGATTCATGGTTTTTAAAGCCCTCCAAACCTAAAAAAAAATTATGGAACATGTATCTTTTAGGGTTCAATTTTCCTTCCATCCTCACAAGTTCAACCAAATCTAGCATTCTTTTAAGGTGGAGATTCTATTCAGCATATGGAGACATATAAATTAAACTATTTTTACCAATTGTTATGTTGATCATTATGTTTCACTTTATACAAAAGAAATCATTTATTTTAAAGCTTTTCTATAAATTCAAGCACAAGCTAATAAAATTGCACTTGAAGTGGCCTTTTTATAGGTACTCTTCAACCATAGGTGCAATTCCCCTTATGTTGTTTTCAAAGTTTCTCTATCTCCCTCTCCCTCTAAGGGACACTTGCTTTCTCAAGGGCACCATCATAGATGTAGCCTCTTTATTCAAGGTAACCGGGAGACTCAAGCCTAGGGTTCCCCCTTTATTGCAAGAAGGGATCCTGGTTAGCAAGGATGGTCATATGCTACTCTTCAATGCTTTGTATCTCTTCCACCTATGGGAGGAACTTCTAGCCATTTTGATTCCAACAAGTTCCATTGACTGGCTCTTGCAATTTTACCTACTCATGCTATAAATGAAGAAGATAAAGATAAAAATAATGGTAGGTGGGAACCTCTCACGAACACTCTAATCCTTGCTAATGTATGAGATAAATCAAATGATTGGGATCTTCCTCCTCCCCCTCTACTATTGTTCTCATTTCCAAGAAACCTTGTTTATGTTTTTTATGCTTAAGGCTTTAGCATTGTATGGAATTTAAGGGTGTGACCTTTTTCTACCCACCTTTATTTAGAATATGTGTAGCATTATTTTATATTTATGATAATATAGACACTTATTCATCAAAAAAATGAATAACTTATTGGAATTTTATCTTATAACTTTTTGTTAGCACTGGGATGTTTGTTTTGGTTAATTTCTTTTTAAAATTTGAGGTTGAAATATTGAGGTTACATTAACATGATGAATTATCCATAGATTTTAACTAACAATAGTAAGAAGAAAATTATTTACATTTTCTTCGGGTATATTTAGACTTACCTAGATAACAAAATTATTTAGATTTTGAGCAACTAGATGATTTACCTCAACAAACTACTATGTTTTTAATAACAAAGGGAAACAAGAAATAATTTGTTTGAGATTTTTCCTTTTATTTTTATGTGTTATTATCTTCTATAGTTCACAATACCAATACAATTTATTTAATATGACATTTGAGAATGAAAACAAAATTTTCCTCCTCAATAGATGTAAACATTGTAAGTTAGGTTAATTTTAATTTTTTATCCTCTACATGTTAGTAGTATATAGTGGATAATATTGATTATACAAGCAATAATGTTAGTTAGAATAGATTTATTTTCCACCTTTTTCACCTCTCCAATATTACATAGAGTTTAGATTCATATTTAATATACATTTTACTAGTCGCATGCAACTTGAAAATAATATCATAATAATATTTTATATAGGTTTGGATTTATAAATCAAAAAAGAGTGAAAAAGGAAGATTGTAAAACAATGCCCAAGACTACATACCTGTGCCATCCACCTTATATTGAATAGAATAAAACCAAAATTAATTAAATAAAACCATAATTTAAGTATTTTTAGAAGTAAAAATAAGAACTTAAAATGGTAACTCAAAAATATGATAATTTGAATTCCTGCCCTGGAAAAATCAAACAAGGCATACATTTATAACCATCTAATTGTGAATCATCCACTTTAGTGGTGAAGAGATTTGGTTGTACCAAATAGATATAGTGTTAATAGCTAAGCTATACTATACCATATTATTTAATTCAATGGTTTGCAAAAATTGAAAAAAATTCATATGATAGGGAGTAGAATAAAGTGGACAATTAATGCAAGAACATTGGTGAAAATTTTGTGTTCATTTCATGTGGAACCCCACCATTGACATTTAATCATAATTGAGGGTCATTTAATATTAAAAAAATATTCAATTTGAAGTATTTATGTGGGCATTTCTTAAACTTAAAAGTATTAAAATGGTTAGTTTATAATAAACTATAAATTACACTCTAATTTTAAATAGAACTCACTCTCTTACAAAAGAATTTTTCTCTCTTTTAAATTACACAAAGTTGGTTTTTAGTGTTAAGATATAACTTACAATTCTATAACCCAAAAATAATTTTAAGATTAAAAGCCCAAAAAATATAATTAATATAATATTATATTGAATTCTTTAAATATTGGTGCAAGAAAAACACCCATCTTAAAGCCATATTTTGCATATCCAAATGTATAGTCTCAATGTAACGATGGATCCCAAAATAGTGATAGAAGATAAACACCCACCTTCAATATTTCTCAACATATAGTCTTAATATAATGATGGATCTCAATGTATTGTCTTAATATAATGATTGCTCTCATGGAAAAATTTATTTGCAATAAAATTTGATGAACATGGTTAAATATAATCTTAATACTTTCATTTTGTGGAATAAGTTATCTTTTGTATTATTATGAGATTTGTGTTAATAAAATATATTTGTTTTAGATTTGATAGTGTTATTTAATTTTATTGATTTTTAAAGATTATTTAAATGATTAATTATTAAATTATGAAATAATATATGTAAACAATAATATAAAATTTGAGAAAGTTAATATTATGCATGTGAACATTTCTCTTTTTAAAACTAAATCAAATTTTTCTTTTAAACTTATTTTTTAAAATAAATTAATTACATATAACAACATAAAAAATAAAAAACCCCATCCTATTTGTTAATAATTTTATTTTGTTTAAATAAAATTTTATTAATTTTACATATGTTAAATATGAATTTTATAGAATTTCATATAACAAAAAATAATAAAAGTGCTTTCTATTTCATCCACATTACCGTTGCACCCTAGAGGCGCAAGTCAACAACTCCCTTTTATCATAACATTATACGCGTTGAAACAAACGTGGCTCATTCAATTGGGGAAATGACAATCTTTCCTCTGGCTCGTTCGCTTTCCAGGTGTTTGAATGCCTCCACAACATCAGGAAACGCAAAGGGACTCTTTGGATCAATCACAGGCTTCAGTTTCCCGCTCTCTATATATTTGCTGAGTCTTTCCAGATTCCTGCCTCGGGGCTTCACAATTAGGTGCACTGCTCTCGGATGTACAGGGGGTGGTGCAATATCCACAAATTTACCATCCTCTTTTGCAACCACATGAGACTTAAACGAATCGCCTGTAAACAAAAATGATTCAGAACCTTTTCTTCAAAATTCATACAAAAATATTTGTGGGAACAAAAGTTTTACAAATTGTAAGCTCATCACCTATGGTATCGAAAACAAAATCGAATTTCTCATCTACTTGCTCGTAACTCTGCTTGGTATAATCCACCACCAGATCTGCCCCCAGG
>VDFB02132681.1:0-83454 GCA_007258455.2 Sequoia sempervirens | reverse complement strand
ATGGGGCTTCAAGAGGAAACCTAGGGGAGTCAGGAGAAAGTGTTTATTTAAGATATTTGAGGGGAAAGATAATTGAAATTAGTTCAATTCATCTTTCAAGAGGGTTGAACAATCTTGTAGAATCAAAAGCTTTAGGGATAGACTTGTAAATTGCAATGAAGTTGGGCATTACAAATCTACATATTGAAGGTGATTCCTTGGTGATTATTAATTCTTGCAAAGTTAAAATCATTCAAAATTAGAATTTGGAATTTATGCTCTTAAAAGATCTTGGGCTTTGATGGAGAATTTTCAAAATTATTAGATCACTCATCAATACCGTGAAGGTAACAAATTAACAGATTGCTTGGCAAACATGGGGTGCAATACCCAAGAATTTTATTTAGCTCAAGAAATTAGTCACATACAAGACTATCCTCAATTAGAGGAAATTGCACAATAGGAGATGTTAAACTTAGTTTATGTTACATGTACAAATGAAGTTTTTACATAAGCTGCATATTTATCTCATGCCACTTTACCTCATGTCACTCAAAAATGTGGTGCAATAATACACTTATTCAGTTATTAGAATATATCTTTTATTTATTATTTGTAAGTAAGCCCCAACATGCATTAATAGGATTTGAAAGCATGATAATTTGGTACAGTGAAGAGTGAAATTTTCACACGGTGTCAGAGGATATAATATGTGTTGGTTGGAAAAGATCATAAAATGGAAATTGAGCAGCTTGGAAAATTGTGTTACATGTGAATAAAGAAAAGATACCCTCCATGTGGCATTTTTTTCATCATCTATGAACTAACATGTGTTGTTTGCAAGTACTTTCTTAATTATGACAAGGGTTCATTTCTTCATTTTTCCAAGCGAGAGAGTAGAAATTATTTTGTAGAAAGGGATTTTTTGCATGCACAACCTTCAATCAAGGTGTACATACAATATTTGGAGGTCATAGATTTCACACTTCTTGTAATAATGTTGGTGATAAAAGCTCTCATTAATTCTTATCCAGACAATTGGGGGAGTTTTTTTATTTAAACTATATTGTTCTTCAATTTTCACTTGTCATACCATTTGTTGGGAAAAACGGAGTGGAAAATTTTGGAAGTGAAGTGGAAGATGCTAAAGTGGGTCTGGTTGCAAGTGTCAGTGCTCTAAGCCACAATGGCCTACCAACCATGGAACTTGCAAGTGTAGTTGAAATCACAGAAGTGGGAGAGGCCATTTGAGGGGTACTTGGTGCAGGAAGACTTAGCAATGTTATTCAAGCTCAACTACCTAAGGGTTGAAGATTTGGTGTGCTCAATTATTGGTTTGCATGTTATTAGCTCCAAAGCAAGAAGAATTATTCACCCATCTCAGGTGTTGTCAAATTTACATTCAAATCTAATGGATTTTTGTCAATCTTTAAGGGATGTTGAGAAAATAGAAGGTAAATTTGTGAAAGAACAATTTCTACAAGAAGATGCTTTGCAATTGGCTGTTCAAAATTACAATCTTCTTAAGGGAAAATGTTATATAGGGGGATTTTTCCTAGAAAATTTCTCACATAGTGCCAAGGTTTTCAAGAGATTTATGATGGGGTTCAATTAGCTTTTGAGTATGAGAATGAAAAAAAATTTCTGAAAGCTTTGAGCAAGAATTTTTAGTTTATTTTTTCAAACATGGAGGCGGGGTTTAATCAGAAGTTCTTCTCCATTTCATTCCTCTGCTAGCATGATTATGTGTTGCTTGTTTCCAACCTATGCATGGACTAGTTGTTCATGGAAAACCAGGTATTCATTAGGCCAGGTTCACATTCCTCTCCAAATGAAAAATATCATGGCAATCCTATGTTTGGGCATAAGAGAAAAGTGCAAGATCTGGAAGTGGAATGGAAAGAAGAACAAGGTGATTGTGAAGAACACAAGGGTGAGAATTATGTTGTGTGAATGGATGAAGGCTATTTTTAAAAAAAATTGAGCTTTTTTTATACATTTTGGGGTGGCTCTATTTATTTTTTAAGGTATTTTAGTATAATCTCATATTGAAAATATTATATCATGTATAAGTTAGTTAATCTATAGCGATACAAATGATTGTATGTGGGAATGGTATCGTGTCAAGAAAGGGGTTAGTTATTTTTGTTCTATCAAAAACATATTCAAATAGTTAATATATTGGGAATAAATTTTGGCTTTCCAAGATATTTTTTATATTATCTCAATATGTAATTATTTTATATATCAATATATATTATAGGCATCACTTGTCTTCTATCAAAAAAAAAAATTAGATGGTAGGTTACAATATGCTTTGTGTTTTCTATTACCTATTATCAATAAAATTTTGTCTCTATGGACTACACACATGAAAATAAGGGAAATGTTGTGTTGCATAGGGGCTTGCCTAAGTCAAACCACATTTTTGTGTTACCACCTACACATATAAAAAATGATGATAATAGAGAGGGCTTATCCTAGGTAAAGAAAAATCCAAATTAACAATAATTTACTAAAATAATAAATGATAATTGGTAATATTTTTGTGGTATAAAATATTTGTCAAACTGATTTTCACACCATAAATTTCCACCAAAGGTTGTTTGATGGATGCTTGAATTACTCAAAGACCTCTAATAGGTTAGTCCTCAAAATACAAGATATATTTTTATAATAAAAGCAAGGGAAGGGTTGTTGATCCCAAGAGTTTAAAGAGTAGAAAAGAAAAAAGAAGATGCCAAAGATACCTAACTATTAAAACTTGAAAAAAGGAGGCATATAGACCTCAGAAAACCATGAAGTGTGAAAAGTAGTAGAAGGAATAAGACACGTAGTCCTAAAAGACACCAAAAACAACAAAGAAAAGAAACAAGCATCTACAATACTAAATTTTTAGAAGAACTAATGAGATCCCAATTTTTCTTTAGCTTTTCAAGAGCATTCTCCCAATCCTCCCCATTAACATTCTCAGTATCATGTCATTTGAGTCATTTCCTTTAGGTCTTTCCTAATTTTCCTCTTGATTTTCCTTAACTTAGACTTAGTAGAAATAGACCCAAAGATAGCATGTTATATTAACCCATCCATGATAGTAGTATATTTCCAACAAATTTCTCTAGGGTAGAAATCTTGTTTCCTATTTTATCACCATCGCCTTTAGGATCAACTTCTAATGTGCAGCAAGGCCTTTCCTTTGGTTGATCTTTCATACCTTGTTGTGGATATTCTCTTGATTGAATCCATTTTGAAGATGAAATTTTTTTCCCATTCTCAAATTATTTATCCTTGAATTTGTGGTATTTCATGTTCTTAAACTTTTCCACTTTGATAACTTTATATTGAAGGTTTGTAGTATCTGCAATAAGGCTTGTGGTCACCTCTAATTAAATTCCATCAATGATAGCATTGCTACAATTCGAGGAGTTAAAATATTTGAAGGTGAGGATATCATCATACCCCTACATGTAATGGAAGAAAGGAGTGATTCTATTCTCCTCAAAAAGTCTCCATAATTTTTATTTTTTTAGTGTGATGCAAGAAAGGGGTTCAAACCATTTCCTTGGGCCTCCTATACTAGCACCAGAGTAATTACTTAGAGACTAAAGAGGATCCTTCATAATAAATTTGATATATAGAGAGAGAAAGAGATGGGGTTTAAAATGTACAAGTAATTCTTGAAGAATAAGAATATAATTAGAAGGCAGGAAAAGCATCTCATTTCAAGAATTCTAATAATTATGGCCCTATCCTACAAAGAAACCCACCTATCAATGGTACTATACTTGGGGGTAGCTCATGCATATTAAAATTCCATTACATGGAGGGGAGAGGTTCCCAACTCATGTTGGCACTTTGAACTCCTTTGTTCCCATAATTACTCTACTTTCCAAAAAATTAATAATATTTTGAGCATGAAAATACATCGTCTCCAAATATGAGCATTTGAATAATGATGAAAATACCTTTAATATGATAGAGGATTAAGCCTTATTGATTAAATTTCATTTTTTATATCCTAACTCTACCCTTCTCCTATATGCCAAGAAATAGTCCTTTCCAACACCATTCATATTATGAATCCTCCCACATACATGAAGGGGGAAAATGATAAAAATTAAAAAATCAAGAAACATCAGGGAACATAAGAACTTAGGAAATTGATGAATTATGGATCTTGTTACATAGGTTAGGAAAACACCTAGTTTTGAGTCTTTCATTTGAAATAATTTCTTCAATATTATAAGGGATATCATGAAATCTTCAAAAAACCAAATCAAGGTAGTGTTATGCCCTACATACCAATCAACATTTCCCTTTGGTTCAAAATGGGTCCAGCCCTTTGTTTATGCTCTTTTCATTTTGTTTCTATCTTATTTTTTTTTCTTTTGTAATTTTTCTTTTCTTGGGTTCAAGAGTTTCTTCTATCTAGACCCCTTTCCTTGTTTTCCTTGTCTTTTTTCTTTGGTACCAAGAGTTCTTTTTGTCTCAGGATTCATTTTCCTTTTTTTTTTGGGCAAGATTTAGATTCTATGTTGGACTTTGAATATTTAATAGAAAGGTCCAAGTCCAATTTTTTTCTAGACCCTGCCTTTTTCCTTATGTTGTTAGTATTTTGGTCTCGAAGAAAACTTTAGACACTTTCTATGAATTTCTAGATGTGATTTGAATCCTTAGTCCTGATCCTTATGTTTTGTGGTAGGATTCAAGTCTCAAAGTATAATTTGAAAATTTCTTCTAAATGGTTTGAGTTTTTCTTAGATCCCTTCTCCTACCTTTCCTTGTTGTTGTTTTCAGGATAAGAAGTTGAGATTAGACTTGGACCTAGTGTTGTTTGGTCTGAGTCTATTTTCTACTCATGACCATGCTCTGCTTTTGTTTTGTTTATTTGTGCCTACCTTAGAACATTCATGAGTTGAGGTCTCACATGGAATCTTAATGTAGGGAAAATATGTCACAACCTTGAAATTATATAAATGTTATTGTTGATAGGATATATATATATAGGGTATGTGCAAGATCATGATGGGCCAAAAGTTGGCAATATGATGGGTATGTGGCTAACAACTTTTTTTTACCCAAAATTAATGAAATGAAAAGGGTTTTTAAAGGAGAATCTCATATTTCCACCAATATAAATTATACTTTACTTTGAATTTAATAAGTAATTATTATTCATTTTCTATTTGTATTATGACTAAAGTCTTGATTGATAGGATGATTGAAAAAAATCTATAGCTCTCAAATAGTATCACATTTTTTGAATCCAAAACATGTGTCACATTCTATGCTTTTCATACTATAGAATTAAAAAAAAAAAATTGAATTTCATAAATTTTTGACCAAGTTATGGTCAGACATAGGAGTTTTTATATTTTTTTAAAGTTGTAATAAAAAATTCATAATTAATAATTTACTTGGAAAAAAATTATAAAAAAATATGCATCACAATGGGACATGAGTCCTCTACTTATATCTAAAATCTTATAAAAAAATATTATTATTTTATTCTGGTTATGGTGGTCAGACATACACCTACTTATTTATTCCTTGAAATTAGATTCTTTTTTTAAAACAAACCTAGTAGTTTAGAAACTACATTCAATTTTCTACAGATTCTATTATTACATATTTTTGAAATAATATAGATAACTTATTCAAATTTTTACATCAAATTGCCTAACTTTGATTTTTTGAATTTTTTGCCACTTAAGGGCCTATTTTTTCCATGATGATTCTGTACATACCCTATATATATATATATATATATATATATATATATATATATATATTTCCTAGTTACACCAATAGGTGTACTATTCAATGGCATCAAGGGGGAGGAGTGGGATGCATGTAAAGAATTTTTTCTTAACCTTTTCAAGAAACTTGTAAAATGGTTTAAATACAAATTATGTATATGATACATTGTAAATCTAGACCATTAAGTATTAGGTTAGATCTAATGGTGGGTATGTGTAGGATCATGATGGGCCAAAAAGTGGCAATATGATGGGTATGTGGTTGATGTTTTTTTTTTACCCAAAATTGATGAAATAAAAATGGTTTTTAAAGTAGATTCTTAGATTTCCACCAATATAAATTATGCTTTACTTTGAATTTAATAAGTGATTATTATTCATTTTCTATTCAAATTATGACTAAAGTCCTAATTGATAGGTTGATTGAAAAACATCTATAGTTTTCAAACAATATCACATTTTTTGAATCCAAAAGATGTGCCACATTCTATGCTTCACATACTATAGGATTAAAAAAAGAAAAATTGAATTTCATAAAGTTTTGACCAAATTAAGGTAGTCAAACATACAAGTTTTTTATATTTTTTAAAATGTTGTAATAAAAAAATTATAATTAAATATTTGCTTGGAAAAAATTTACAAAAATATATGCATTATATTTGGGCATGAGTCCTCTACTTATATCTAAAATATTATAAAAAAATATTATCATTTTATTGTGGTTAGGGTGGTCAGACAGATACCTACTTCTTATTTTTTCCCTGAAATTTAAATACCACTGCATTGAAATTTCAAATTTTAACCAAATAGTTTTTTTTTGTAAACAAACTTAGTATTTTAGAAATTACATTCAATTTGCTACAGATTCTATTCGTACACATTTTTGAAATAATATAGATAACTTATTCAAATTTTTAGGTCAAGTTGCCTAACTTTTATTTTTTTGAATTTTTTGCCACTTAAGCGTCTTTTTTTTCCATGATGATCCTTAACTCCCATAAATTTATTCTCTCTTGACCAATGCACCTATGTCCACTTAGCTATTGTCATAAGCAACACCCACTCATTGAGACCACAACCTTTGGCCACTATGTCCTTGGATTTCATGAGTAGTGAATTCAAATTTGATACTTCTTTGGTCACTTTAAGCATGGAATTTGTTTCAAATAAATGCATCACATGAAATGTACTCTTTGTTGCTCCCATTCACATAGAATCACTAGCTGTAAACAAGTAAAAAATATCCCAAACTATGAATTGGGTTGGTGAAATATTTGAGGATTTTTTTTTTCTTGATGTTTTCTAATTTATGTACAAAAATCTCACAAACCAAGATTGTAATTTTTGAGACATAATGAAATATTGACTGCTCCAACTAAAAATTTGCATTTTGCATTCTAGTAATTCCACCATTTTCTTTTCAAAAACAAAACAATGCAGCTCCTTTTGCACTATTATTCTCCTCTTTTCATTGCTTTCAAATGTATACATTGCTACTAATTGCTTGCTTTCGATTATTACCCATTCTATGCACTTGAATGTTTCAGAAAATGCACTTCAAAATTCACTTTTACCATAGTTCCATGTGGCAATGAAATGAGATAGTATGTATATCTATAACATCAATCATATTGAAACAAGTCTTGAGTTTCTTTGTGCTCATTAACATTAATGATGTTATTTCAAGTTACATTTGCAGCTACTTAGTGTATTGTACTTTCAGCCAACAATGCTTCTTTTTCCTTTACTTACTTTGGCTTTCATACTCCATTTGCAGCCACTTTTAATTCTCTTTCTTGATGGGGAGAAGCTTACTTCTATACTTTTCATGCATTTTAATTCCTCTTAGATGGAAAATTTTGATATGAAACTTAATCTTTGCATAGAATATTTTGAAATACAAACACCTAATGATGGTGTTTTGAAGTTTCTTCATTTACTTTAGTAGCCACCATTGATTAGCATTATGTGTGCCTTTTCACTATCACATTTCATGATGATGCATTCCTTATGATGATCTACTTGAGTAATTAATCATTTATGATCTTCAACTCATTGCATTTTCAGACTTGATTGGCCTAAATGGTCAATTGCTTGAGCTCTTAGTACACTTGTGATGTACTCCTCTAGATGCATATCTCTTTTAAGTAATTCTGAATGGTTTCCTTTTTCAACCCATCTCTTGAGTTTTAAGGAGCAGCATGCCGAGCTCAATCCTTGTGGGAGTCCATTTTACACCACATGCTATAAATATTCAAAACAAATCAACAACATGGCTTTTCATATACCTTCATAAGAAACAAACAATGTTAAATTAAAACAATAAATCCAAATTTTTTGTGCCATAGAAAAATGGCCCCTTGTCATTTTCATGGTCTTTTAGGCCTTTGTTCATGGTGTTTGGTCTATTTTTCTTTGATTTATTATGGCTTGATCATTCACATTAAGTCCTTAAAATTCAAATTATGACATCTTGTGAACATGTGAAGTGTTGTAAAACATTTCTACACTTTTCTAGACTCTATTCATTTCAATTCATCTTTTCATCACTAATCAGGTCCTATGAAGTGTTGTAAAGTCTTGTAACAAGATGTCACAATTTTATACACTTAATTTCACCATTTACACCTTTCTTATACTTTATTTGACCCCATTATGCCCTTATAAGTCTTAATTAAGTGTATTTTTGAATGTAAACCTGACAAACAACATTAAATGTGACTTAATTCATGATACCCACTTTCAAGTCCAAGGTGGAACCCATTCAGCATGCATGGAAAATGAGTCCCTCTTAGCTCCAAATTCAAAATATTTTAAACTTATTTTTGGTTTTTTATTCAAAATTACTTGATGTCGGCTTGTAATGAGGTATCAATGGGTTACTAAGTCACAAGAATGTATAAATAAGTGATTTTCTCCTCATTTTAAATCTCCTACAATATCCTAACTCATTCAAGCATTCAATTAGTATTTGAGCAATTTGCATCCTATAATCAAGCATTGTGGAGCATCCATTGACATATCTTCTGATTTTCTTCAACAAGGGTTTGGTAAGTTGACAACATTTGAATGTTATTTGTTTATCATTTTCCTTCATTTCATTATTTCATTAAGGGTTTGATTACCAGAGTGGGATCTGACCAAGGAAAATCCATATAACCTAACCCTTAACCATTTTTCCCCCTTTAAATCTATGTTTGTAGACTTGTGTATGTATATTTGACAAAAAATTAGGTGTTGAAAATAATACAAGAAGTTTCAAGTCAATTGCATGCTATTTCAAGTTTGGAGAAGACATTATGTCTGTTTTTTGTAGATTTGACTTTGACAACCCAGTAAGCAAACAACCTTAGATATGGTGCTACAGAATTGTCCCCTTGATTTTTTAGAATTTTGGGAGAGGAATGATTCACCATTAGTGGTGAATGAGTCCCACCTTAAGTCTGGAAATTGAGATTTTGTTATATTTTGGATCCCAACACTCAAAAACTAGTTTCTGACAATTTTCATCAGAATTGGGACTGATTAACCATCAGTGGTGAATGACTCCCACTAGTGATTTTTTGTGATTTTAGATAGCATTTAGAAGATTCTATATTCTCCATTCTTTTCCTAGGTGCACTCTAATTCATCCCTTTTCCTTTATGTTTTGAATTTGTTCATACTTAGTTCATGTTTGCATATCGCATTGTGTTTTCCAACATTAAATAATTCTTAGGTTTTGCATACATAATCAATCAAATAGGCCATCTAATTGCACTTATTTCATTTCATTTAGTCTAATTAACATAATACATTGCATAATTCGAGTGAACCTACCTAGATTTTGTGTGGGGTTTATCTCTCTCCTTTTAGGTGAAACATCCTAAGAGTGTAAGAGTAGCCTATGAGCCCTACCTAAAAATATACAATTCACTTTGGTGAACCTTCATACTAAGCACCTTGCATATCTAATTCCAATTTCATCTTGCATCCTAGGATTTATTTGCATCAACACTCAATTAGAGTATTTTTTTTGTTTTTGCATCCCAGGGTTTCTTAAATTGCATTAGTGAAAGACTCATTTAGATTTCATTTTTCCATTACATATCATTGAAAATACTAAACATATACATTTACATGCTTAATTAGCATCTAAAAATAATTAGAGTCACATTAAATTTTTTGAAAAACACAAAAATATCTCATATTGGGACTCATTCGCCACCATGGGTGAATCAACCCACTCGCACATTTCAGATTGCATTGTTAGACATTTTCTAGCATTTTTTTGCATTTTTGTTCTTTGTAGTTACTTTTTTCAGTTAGTATAATTTCTATTATTTTCATTTGGTACTCCTAGATTAACTTTCATCTACATTCACCTCACCTTTTGTGGTACTTGTATGAGTGTTTAGTGCCCCATTGATAATACTTTAGTGAGATGAAGTTCTAGACTCATGGCTTCTCGTGATAGCACTTTCATTGTGGACCTTGGGATCTCAAGAGATCCTACTCCTAGTATGGACAATGGTGCATTAGGCATGGAAAATATCACTTCTATTCCTTCACCTTTCCATCCAATGAATGTTCACACACAAAACAATTCCATCTCATATGAAAAGGTCATTAATATTCATGAGGATTTTCCACACTTACAACAAGACTTGTCCTTTGAAAAAAATTCCACCACTGCCATACCACCCATAGAAAACCTTCATCGATTGATTGAAAGTGATGATGGCCTACATGTTATGGAAAGAATTGGTGAAATTTACAATAAACATGCTTCTTCTAATTCCCAAACAACAAACATAGTTACAAGCCAAGGAGGACCTCACATTCTTCCACCTTCAGCCATAGCATCCATACCAACTTATAACACTCCTCAGGTTACAACAACTATGCAATAGGTTAGTCATGTGATTCCTTTTGTAATTCCATCTAGAATTTTTAGTTCTATTGTGGCATCGCAAGTCCTCTCTACCACCTTCACCCCTCTCAGTGTCCCTTTCACTTCCCCTCACATTACATACACTCCATCTCCACTTTCCCTTCCACCTCATACCACTTACACTGATCCCATCATTACATAGCTCCTTACTACTATTTCATCCATGCTACAAAAAATTTCCACCATTAGTCAAGATTAAAACACTCCACCCACATATCATGTTTGTAGTAGCCCCATATCCTTATAAGTCTTACTTGCTCTGATTCCACAAGTGATAGAATTTCCTAGGTTTGAGAAATACAGAGGTAAAAGAGACCCTATTATTCATGCTAATGCTTATATAGCTTTATGCAGTGATTTTATCCTTGATGATAAACTCTAAGCCAAAAATTGTCCTCAAACCCTGAAAGATACTATATTAGAATGGTTTTCAAACTTTCCTAATCATTCCATCCAATCATTTAATGAGCTTGTGCATTCCTTCATAAGTCACTTCCAAGTCCATATGACTCCTAACAAAATGTCGATGAAAAAGTAACTAACTTCATTTCATGTTATTAGTGATTGTATGCTCAAGTTGATGTCAAAATTCCTGATTCACATCTGTAGAAGATGTTTATCAAAAACTTGCACAGAAACCTCCAAGATAAGTTGAATATGATAAAATTCCCTTCGTTCATGCACTTATGAACAACCCTATGTGAATATCATAACTTGGTTTCAAGTAGTGATTCACTATAGAAAAAATGTCAATGAAAAATGCACTATAGACAAAATGCCAATGAAAAAGTAATTGACTTCATTTCACGCTATCAGTCATTGTATGCTCAAGTTGATGTCAAAATTATTGATTCACATCTGTAGAACATTTTTATAAAAAACTTGCACTCAAACCTCCAAGATAAGTTGAATATGATTAAATTCCCTTCGTTCATGCACTTATGCACAACCCTATGTGAATATCATAACTCAGTTTCAAGTTGTGATTCAAAGTCCACTTCTAACCAAGCTAAGCAGTCTGAGAAAAACAATCAAAACAATACACAAAACTTTCGCAAACCAAATAGAGGCCTTTTATAATTTAATCTACCTCCTCAACCACAAACCCAACTGGTTCTAAGTCAAGTGGTAGATGTTAAAGCAACAATGCCTTATATACCTATGGGGATCTGAAGAAACAATTTACTCCCTTCCCTAATACCCTCCATAATACAATGAACCAATTTTTCTAGCAACAAATGATCACCTTGCCTAAGGCCAAACCACTTGATACCACCAAACTTTTATGACCACCTTTAAACCAAATGCTTATTGTCATTTTCATTGCCAAAATGGCCATGACACCAAACAATGTAAGCATCTTAAACACTTAGTTTAACACCTCATTAATTCAGGTCATTTGTCCATTGCGAGTGTCAATGATCAAGGCTATAAGTTTGTTACACCCCCTAACTAGAATTTACAAATTTTTATCAATCCCATGCCTAAACATAATGTTTCATTTGTCAAGGCTAATGAACCTTCAAGACCTCAAGTCATGAACATTGATACAAATAATAAAAAAAGTGATATATAACTCCAAATGTTACCCAAGTTAATCCTATGGATGAACTTGTGGGTATGATAGATGTTATCCCTCATAAGGGACCAACCAACAAAACTCTTGATATCACCTTTTTCTACTAAAGATATACTTAAAAAGCTTCCTGATGGTCCTCTTTACATAGCTGATAGGATCTATGATAAACCTACTAATGGGATACTAATAGATCCTGCTTGTGGCAAGAATTTTATCATATAAGATTTTTTACTATTACACAAGCTATATCAAGATGATTATAACAAACTAGCTACATGTATTAAAACACATACTAGTTTTGTGTGCCCTACGATTGGATTGATCGTACTACCATTACAAATAAAACCTAAATATTTGGATGTAAAATTTTCTATCATTCCACAATTGGACCATTTTTTCCTACGATTGGGGCATCCCTAGATTTTTTCAATGAAAGTGGTCTCATCAGTTCACAAATGTTTGAAGTTTCCACATGGAAATGAAATATTTACCATACAACACGGTGGATTTAATTCATTATCTTCTAAAGGTTTTTTTTCCTTAGAAGCCCTTTGGCCTAAACCTATGGAAACTATTACCCCTCGTAAGAAAATTTGTTTCATATCAAAACCAAATGAATTGCTAAGTTGTCTCTTCATAACATGTCCCTATCCTCTTCCACTCCTATTATAGATGACACCATGCTTCAGCTTGAATCTGAAATTGAAAATACCACACAACCTCATGAACACCCAATTATAGACACTTCTCCTCAATCATTTAAATGACCAAGAAAAAATGAAAGCAATCCTATCATGCCTCCTCGCATTAAACAAGTGTATAAAGCTAAAGAGAAAGTGATGGATCCATCTTCTTCAGTTTCTTTTGTTCTTCCCCTTCTAGAAGAAAAGGAACTTATGATGAATCAACCCTCTCTTCCACCTCAACAAATTCAAAACAAAATAAAATGAAATCATGGTGCTAGGGAGTGTAGGTAGTGTCGTCTTCTCCTCATTCATTAGTCTCAAATAGAAGAAAATAAAGAAAACCAACCTCCACCTTTGATAGAAGCAATAGATGACCACTGTCTTTCTCCTGACCTGTCACAAGATGCCATAGTCTAGCCCTCACAACAAAATGACCTGATCCAATAGCCACAACTTTTAACACATCCTTCCTTGGAAACAACCCTTCATCCTCCTATCGTAATCAATCTTCATGATGATGATGAGGAGGAGGAGCTTGCAAAAATAGATGAAGTTCATAACAATCTAAACTCTTTATTTTCATCTACCATGAGCTTAAATGAACAATCTTCTCAACTAAGTGAGGAACCTTGTACACCTCCTAGTTCAACTCTTGCAATTCTTCCTTTGGACAACCAACCGTCTTTGCAATACACTGTACATGATTGGGAGGTGGATGACTTGTTAGATGGTTGACTTCCATTTGCCTTACTATCCTTTTACATTTTTATTTATTCTATCTTCTTTTATTGTATGTGTGTATTGTGTTCCCCCTATCATGCATTTGATGTTTTCCCTCTCATTGTACACTTCCTCTATTTGTACATCTATTCTTCTATATGTTGTGCATTTCCTTTTTCACTTTTGTTTTGTTTTTTCCTTTTGGGCATGATGCAAAGCATTGAGACACCCTAAGTCCCTTCCATGTTTACCCAATTGGTCCCATTTCCTTTGCACTTTTCCTTTTTCTTGTGTTTTCCTTTTGGGGATGACGTAAGGCATTGAGACTGCAATGTCTCCTTCATGTTGACCCAAAGGCTTTTTCTTTTATTTTTCCTTTTTGTTTTCTTTTCGCTTGTGTTTTCATTTTGGGGATGATGCAAAGCATTGAGACCGCAATGTCTCTTCCATGTTGACCCAAAACAATTTTCTTTTTCTTTTTCTTTCACTCTCTTTGTGTCATTATTCCAATTCTATGTGCTTTGGGGAATGATGATAGTTCTGAGCTTCTTAATAAAACACATTGTAGCAATGAACATACTGTCTCCAAATCCATAGATCCCTTATGTGTTTGGTGTTTCTTTTTTTTCTTTTTTAGTTTAAATGAAGTGGCCTAAATCAAAAACATATGACTTGGCATAGGGCTTTCTAAGTTGGCTCTCATGTCTTGTTTCTTTTTTCTTTACTTTTTACATTTTCTTTCCTTCGCTACTTTAAAGTAATTTCTCACAAAATGGTCTGTAGCAATTCCTTTAAAGTGTGGGGCATACATTACCATATTTCATTTTCCATTCTTAGTTCTAAGTGCAGCCTTTTCTTTTCACATGATGTGTTTGTCACTTTGTGGATGACATTGGGTATAATGTCATTCATAAGTGTGATCTATCTTAGCATATTGCATTCCCTTTGGTGGCCTGATGTGATGTACTACATAACCTAAGTTGTGAATATTTTATTCTTTGATCAATCCTCTCTTGGAGACATTAGACACAATTCTCCCTAAGTGGTATACCTCACATAAACTTAAAAAGACTCTTTTGAACATCCTTTTTATTTTACACTTTACAATTTACATTTTTGCATTTTACACTTTACTCTTTTTTCCACCTTGCATAATGCAACTTGAATGCTTGTGGTACCTTGCTTTTTTTTTCATGAGTTCTAAGCATACAAAGATTTGTTTGTTTCATGAAGCACAAACTGATATTTTCTTTTACGACACCTTTCTAAAGTTATCAAGAGGTATAACTTTGATATGTTTGAGCGGGAAGCCCATTTAGCAACACGACTTTCCCCAAAGCCACCTTTGTGATTGTGAGTGCATACCAACTAGTGTATGTATCTTACCTTTTGGGCCTTCTCACCCAATGGACCACCATGAGTTATGTCACCCTAGAGTGAGTACACATTTTCTTTTTTTCAAACAAACAACCTAGATCTAATCCACAACTAGTTAGATAGATGATTGAAGCTTCATCATATCCCTTCATTTCAACATCTATGTTCCTTTGTTCTTATGTTTAGTTTTTCATGGGATCGTCATCTTGGGGGCTTGATCATCCCTCTTAATTGTTGTTATTCCATCTTGCTAGCATAAGTTCACTTGGATCCTTCTCGATATGAATGGCTACTTTAGTGTGAGTTTGAAGTAAGTTCATCCTCTCACTAAAGTGGGGGCTAAATGTGTCAGAAAAATGGACCCTTGTTATTTTCTTGTTATTTTAGGCCTTTCTTCAGGATGTTTGGTCTATTTTTCTTTAATTTATTATGGCTTGAACATTCACATTAAGTCCCTAAAATTCAAATTATGACATCTTGTGAAGGTGTTGTGAAGTGTTTTAAAACATTTCTACAATTTTCTAGACTCTATTCATTGCAATTCACCTAAAAATCACCTTTTCATCACTAATCAAGTCCTATTTTGAAGTTTTATAGTCTTGTAACAATATTTCTTGCTTTCTAGGCTTGATTTCACACTTTTCTAGGCTTAATTTCACTATTTACACCTTTCTTATGCTTTATTTGACCCCTTTATTCCCTTATAAGGCTTAATTAAGTGTATTTTTTAATGAAAACCCAACAAACAACATTAAATATGACTTAATCCCTAGCACACTTTCAATTCCAAGGTGGGACCCATTTTCCATGGGTGGCAAATGAGTCCCTCTTAGCTCCAAATTCAAAATATTTCAAATTTCCTTTTAGGTTTTTATTCAAAATTACTTGATGTCAGCCTATGATAAGGTATCAATGGGATAATAAGGCACAAGAATGTATAAATAAGTGATTTTCTCCTCATTTTACATCTCCTACAATCTCCTAACTCATTTAACTATTCAATTAGTATTTGAGCAGTTTGCATCCTATATTCAAGCATTAATCAAGCATTATGGAGCATCTGTTGACATATCTTTAGATTTCCTTCAACAAGGGTTTGGTAAGTTGATAGGTTTTTCACATTATTTTTTTATCATTCTCCTTCATTTCATTATTTCATTAAGGTTTTGATTACCAAAGTGGGATTTGACCAAGGAAAATCCTTATAACCTAGCCCTTAACCATTTTTCCCCTTTCAGAAAATGCACTTCAAAATTCACTTTTACCACTATTTCATGTGGCCTTTATATCTATAACATCAATCATATTGAAACAAGGCTTGAGTTTCTTTTCACTCTTTGGCATTAATGATGTTGCTTCAAGTTACATTTGCAACTACTGAGCAGATTGTACTTTCAACCAACAATCCTTATTTTTCCTTTACTTACCTTGGCTTTCATACTCCATTTGCAACCACTTGTAATTCTATTTCTTGATGGGGATAAGCTTCCTTCGGGTATGTGCAGGATCATCATGGAAAAAGCAGGCCCTTAAGTGGAAAAAAGTTTAGAAAAATTAGAGTTAGGTAACTTGACGTAAAAATTTGAATAAGTTATCTATATTATTTCAAAAATATGTAAGAGTTGAATCTGTAGTAAACTGAATGTAGTTTCTAAAGTACTAGGTTTGTTTTAAAAAAAAAAAGAAATCTATTTGGTGAAAATTTGAAATTTCAATGTAGTAGTACTTAAATTTTAGGGAAAAAATAAGAAGTAGGTATTTGTCAGACCACCCTAACCACAAAAAAATGATAATATTTTTTTACAAGATTTTAGATATAAGTAGAGGACTCATGTCCCAATGTGATGCATATTTTTTTATAAATTTTTTCCAAGTAAATAATTAATTATTAATTTGTTATTACAACTTTTAAAAAATATAAAAAACTCATATGTCTGACCACCTTAACTTTGTCAAAAATTTATGAAATTCAATTTTTTTATTTTTAATCCTATAGTATGCGAAGCATAGAATGTGGTGCATGTTTTGGATTCAAAAAATGTGATACCGTTTGAAAGATATAGATGTTTTTAATCAATCTATCAATTAGGACTTTAGTCGTAATTTGTCTAGAAAATGAATAATAATTACATATTAAATTAAAAGTAAAGCATAATTTATATTGGTGGAAAGTTGAGAATCTCCTTTAAAAACCCTTTTCGTTTCATCAATTTTGGGTAAAAAAAAAGTTGTCAGCCACACACCCATCATAATCATGCACATACCCCTTCTATACTCTTAATGCATTTTTATTCCTCTTAGGCAACAAATGTTAATATGAAACTTGATCTTTGCATAGAAGATTTTGAAATACAAACACTTGATGATGGTGTCTTGAAGCTTTTTCATTTGTTTTAGTAGACACTATTGATTGGAATTATGTATACATGTCCACTATCACATTTCATGATGATGCACTCCTTATGATGATCTTCTTGAGTAATTGATCATTTATGATCTTCAACTCATTGTGTTTTTAGACTTGATTTTCCTAAATGGTTAATTGTTTGAGATCTTATGACACTTGTGATGTACTCCTTCATATGCATATCTCTTTTGAGAAATTTTTAATGGTTTCCTTTCTCAACCCCTCTCTTGAGTGTTAAGGGGTAGCATGCCAAGCTCAATGCTTATGGGAGCCCATTTTACACCACATGCTATAAATTTTCAAAATAGATCAGCAACATGGTTTTTCCTATACCTACACAAGAAACAAATAGTGTTAGATTAAAACAATAAATCCAAAGTTTCTTATGATGTTTCCTCCCTAGTATTCTCTTGCACTCCTCTTTTCTTTACTCAATTGATTCAATACATCATAAGCACTATTCTACATTACTGTTGATAGACCATGTAGGAGGATTCATAACCCAATCTCTACAAAACATTACAATCACTTATAGGTTCGCTTGGAGGACATAAGAAAAGAGGAATACACAACATTGAAGAAAACTCCAAGACATGTGCAGGTAATGAAGGCCCATTTTTTTATCTTCACTAGCGTAGTTTACTCCTTATGATTCATTTTTTCAGCTACTCCCATCGCTTGTGTGGAAAACTTGATTCTCCTTTTCATCTCAATGAATTCAAAACAACATTTTGTACTTCTCTTTTGCAACAAATGTATGAAACATTGTTCAATTTTGTACTTCTCCTTTTCAACAAATGTATGAAACATTGTGTAATGAACCATTGAATATAGAATGAAAGAAATTTATTTTACATTTTATGTAATATTTAATGTTGCAAATGATGAATGGAAAACTAAAACACATTGCACTTCAACAACTCAAATATATGGAATGGTGTAAACAACTGCAAAAATAAACTAGAAATTTTCACCTTTAAATAAACCTAAATTAATCAGCTCAGTCAATTTGACCTATGGTGAAAAACTGATAATAGTTTGTACTAGACTAGACATTGCCTAAGTAGTGATATTTCTTTCCAGATATATGTCTAATCTTGGTAGTGTTCTTTGGGATGCAGTTGAAAGGGTCTTTAGATATTTGTGCAGTACCTCAAATCATTCCTTATGTTATCATAGTAATATGGTTGAAGACAAGATTTCCCTTGATATTCATGGTTATGTGGATTTAGGTTGGGTAGGTGATATTGATAACAGATGACCAACACCTATTTTTTTACTTTATTTGGTGGTACAACCAGTTGGATGAGTAAGTGACATGTTGTAGTTTCTTTTTCCACTAATGAAGTAGAGAATATAGTAGCTAAACATGCCTGTAAAGAAGTCATTTGGCTTAAGAGACTATGTTGAGATATTGGAATAAAACAAGGTGCAGTGAAAATTTATTGTAATAGTCAAAGTATGATATGTTTAGCCAAGAACCCAAAATTTTATGCTAGGACCAAGCACATTGATAGATAGTATCATTTTGTTAGAGACGTGGTCAAAAATGGTAGGGTGAATTTGGTTAAATTAGAGACTTTGATGAATGTTGTTGATTCTTTAACTAAGCCCATGAGCACAGAGAAGTTTAGATGGTGCTTAGAGAATTATATGGGCCTTTCAACCCCTAGCAATTAATCTAGACAATTTTTAATCCCTCATGTTGCTCTTGCAATGTGTTTGATAAATGGGAGATTTTTTGTGAAAATATGTTTGAACCTTGAAATTATATAAAGGTTATTGTTGATAGGATATATATATGAATAAGTATATACTTACTAGTTACAATGATATGTGTAATATACAATGGCATCAATGGGTAGGAGTGTTTATTAACCTTTTTAGGAAGCTTCTAAAATGGCCAACATACATTATATAAATGATACATTGTAATTATAGACCATTAATTATTAGGTTTTAGATATAATGGTGGATATTTTGTTTGCCTATCTTACCCTAGAATGTAACCCTATTTTATGAGGGCATTGTATTATGGTTGCGATAAAGATGGTGATGTATTTTGAGAGTCTGATAGTAGTTGTGTTGTCTCTTGATCTTTGGTGGTGATACTCTTGTGAGAAGCTTTCTCTACAAGTATATTGTAATATTTTTGGTTCATTGAATACTATTTTGGGTGGCTTTTGGAGTGTGGGGTTTTTTCTCCTGAAAGGGTTTTCCCCACATAAATCGCTATGTCATGGTATGCATGATATTTATATTTATTTTTGTTTAAGTTTCTATAACTATTAAATATTTGTAAATTTTTTGCATTATTATCCTCTCAAGATTAGTGTAGGAAATTGTTCCACTACCTTAGATTCCTTACACTTAACGCTTGGTATCTTGATATGAACGTATATTCCACCTCTACTCTTTTTCCACTAACTATATTAATGGTGGTTTGGTTACCACATACATAGGGGGATTTGAAATGGATCTCTATCTTAAATTGAGCCATAATTGTAAGTCAAATTAATATTATTTTGAGTTGAGGACCATAAAAGCATATTTTGAGCCTTTTATATGTTTAGATCGCAAATTTTCAACCTAATTTCTTCTTGTTGTGCATTTGAGGTAGGTTTTATTGGTCCTTTTGTGTTTTCCTTTTTTTTCCTAATTTTTTGCTAATGTTTTTGCATTTTTGGTTTTTGTTTTCTTTGTTGTCATTTTGTGTTATTTTTCTTTACATTTCATATGTTTTTCCCATTTGGGCTTGTTTGGTTCTTCCCCTCATTCAAAGGTTCTTTTTCTTTAATTGTGGATTTGGTTCCCACCCATTTTTCCTTTGTGGTCCTCAGCCCCCATCATGCCCTAAGTTTCCCTTAGGGTTTCAAATAAATTGGCCTAAGGTGACTTCAATTTAAAACACCCTCATGAAATTCAAAACCTTGTGCACCTCTCTGATGAATGATTTGATCTAGGATCTATTCCCAATCCTGATCCATAAGCTTAAACTATTTTAAAAGTATTCAAACATATTGATGATATCCTTTGGTCCTTGTAGGATCTAAATTCCTGATTGGACACAGCCTTTTGAACCTAATTCAAGGTTTTTTTTTTATCCTAGACCCTATGAGAAAAATTATGATAAATTTTACCAATGATCCTCACAACATTCACAACCCTAAGCATCCCCATTACCAAGAAATCCAAGTTTGAGGTCATTCCCCAATCATGATCTTTACTTTATAAAAATTATACCAAGTTAACTATGTTTAATAACTACCTTTTTTCCTTGCAAGATTAGCAATCACAAGGATCCATTTTGTCATTAGGTCCAAGTCCTTCATCCACTCTCATTCCTCACTCCCAATGGAAACTTTATAACTTAACATTCTATAGTCCATTGGGCTTGCATAAACCTAAATGTAATTATCACAAGGTCTGTTCGAGACTCCAAGTCTCAATCAGACAAAAAGAACTAAAGTCCCAAGTCAATTTGATTTTCTAGTTTCACCCACTATTAATTCTAGTTGGGGATCTAAGCCATGATCACACCCCACCATATTTGGTTCATTTGGGTTTCCAAAGCCTGAATAGACATTACTACATAGAGAGCTAATGTTCGGGTTATGATTTTTTTCCTAACCCCAAATCCTATAAAGGTCAAGGTCCAACAAAGATTGTGGATCTCGACCAGACTTCACAACAATGGTCCATATTCTTAGTCCATTTAATACCCTGACTCCCACCAATTAAAGGTAGAGTCACATAGGTATTCAAGTATTGATTGGACTTTACTAAAGAAGAGTCTTGAGTTTAAATTTGATCCCAATTCCTGCCAAATGCTTGAAACTACCTAGTTTAAAATAAGTCCCTATGGTGTTTGGAAACTTTATAGGACATAATTGCAAATTGTCTTTCAAGCCAATTTTTATCAATAATTTTTCAAGAATTATTACAAAATCAAATTTTGAATCTCTCAAGTATCCTAAATTTTTGAATTGATTAGAGAATATATTCTTGAGGGAGTAGAGAGGGAACCCAAAGCTAACAAGACCAAACTTGATAAAATTCCTTTGAAAATTAAGTATAAGTTCTAAGGATTCCTTATTGTCTCAAAATTCACATCTCAAGTTATGAAGATTATTGATATAGAATTGGGGCATATTGATATGGATACCTTAAAGATAGAAACTTTCTCAGCTGATGTCACCCCAAGGGAAAAAAATAGCTATCTTAGGACTAGCTCATGTTGCATCATTCCCTATGGTATTATAATTCCCTGAGTTCATCCTAGTAGTAGCAGCAACCTACAACCATGTACAAAAAAAATGCTATGATTATTGGGGTACAAACATTATTGACCTTTCTCCAACAATGATTGTAATTATCTTTGATTTTCCTCATTATACACAATTGAAAACATTAACAAAAATTTTGGTAATCAAAGAGTATAAGAAGGATGTCAATGGAAATTTGAGGTATATTAACAAGAAGTGGTTGAGGGAAGAAATGAATTCAATTGAAAAACTTCCTACAAAATTCAAAAGATCATCTTTCTAGTTTGGAATAGGATACATTGTCACTTGGTTGTCAAGATACTTTGGAAAAGAGGAATCTAGCACATATGAAAACTAGATTTTTTACTTTATTATCATAGTAAAAGGGGAAGTATACTTGGACTAGGGGGGAAATTAAGTTTGATGCCATCCATAATCATATTACTTGGTGAAGGATACCAAGAAATTTTTCATGTCTTCCTATGTGATATATTGTGTTACAAGACTTAGAAATTTTTTTGGTTTAAGTACCATAGGAGTTAGGGGAGAAGGGAAAGGAGAGAACAAGATATGGGAGTACTATACATAGTTATAGCACAAATTATTTGAGAGGTACTTTAAACAAGTAAATGATGCATTCTTGTACCTAGTTATTAACCAACTCATAAGGGATGCAGGGTTTAAAATAAAAAAAGGAAAAAATGAATCTAGTTGATAAATGGGGACAATGGTTCATACAATTCCCCAAGTCTACATACATCCAAGTCTTCAGATATCAAAAATCCACATTCTTGCTTCCAAATCATTGTAGTGATAGGTTGGTCTTAATTCATAATAAATGATGGATTTCAGTTTAAATTTTTTTGGTAAAAATAAAGAGGGGGTTTAAAATACCCCTTCCAGCTTAGTTGTTATTAATGTTTATTAGTCATAGATGCCAAAATAGCTATTGAGAAATTGTAAGCAATAAAATTAAAACAATATATTTGGAGGGATAATTTTGACCCCAAGGGAAAGATGAATAACCTTCATGCCTCACTATAATTGTTCCACAAGAAGAATATTAAAGACATTTGGGATGACTTGCAAGATTATTTTGAGGTGTGAAAGAGGAGTTATAGTAGGTTGATAGTTCCTCAAATGAGGGATTTTGTAATAAGAAACAAAATACCAGAAGGATTCTATAACAATGGTCATACATTAGATCCCCTATATGGTATACACAAAATTGGTACCAAGACATTAGATCCAATTAATTGGATGGAGAAAGAAGATTGTTCAATTAATGAGGTGTTGACAGTAATAGTAGATAGGAGTATCTCATGGGTATCACTTTGAATTAAAAATTATCAATGGAAAGGAGTATTTTCTAGGAAAATAAAGGATTCAAAAAAAAGAACTTCTTCCTCCTTAGGTCAAAGGAATAAAAAAGGTTAAAGAAGAAGACACTTCCTCAGATAATTGAGGAAGATGAACTTTCAATGGAAAAAGTGGTAGAGGCTTTTTAGAAATCCTCAACTACATATATGGTTGCATTTACATGAGTTGTTTATGGGCTCAGAGTAATTCCCATATCCCAAGTACATCCCATAAAAGACATTATTGTGGTGGGGGTTGCTGCTCCTATTTCCCAAGCAACTAGATTGGCAATGAAAGTGGAGAAGGAAACCCTAATAATTAATGTAACATAATCTCCTCCTATCACAGATATAGAGGAAGTCCCTCTAGAGAAAGAAGAATATGAGGATGATAAGGAGTGTGAATAACTTAAGTCTCATAAAGTAACAGCCTTTGAGGAGTATAATATAGTGAGAGATATTGTCTTTGGGGAACGTAAACATCAAGTAAAAGACACCCAAGATTTTCACAAGGAGCTCGCTAATGTTGAGACTGAAGAAGAATATAATGAGCATGTGATAATAGAAAAGGAGGAATAAGAGATCATTGAAAGTGCCCAAAGTCAAGAAGAACAACAAAAGGTTGAGCAAGAAAAACATTAGAAGTAGACTATTGAGTAGAAAAAGCCTCTTCCTTAGAGAGGATTGAGAAAGAAAATTCTATAAAATATCAACCAAAAAAACCCCTAAAATAGAGCAATAGGTTTCTACATCAATAGGGGCTCCAAATTGGTTAAAACTAAACTTAGAAGAAAGGTAGTAGGAAGTGGTACAAAGCTTGAGCTAGAAAGATATAGTAGTGGGGGTAGAGAAGACCAAACCAAAGAAGAAATCAAGGACACTCTACTCTACCAAGATGAATGAAGTGAGGGAATTGATAGAAAAAAATTCTGCATATATAGAATACAAGGATGATAGGGAGCTCCAAGCAACAAATTATCAATTATCAATAGTCAATCTAGGTAAGAAGACATGAGGTGAAAAAATATCTTCTTAAAATTTGGTTGTTAACTCAAAGTATACAATGATAAAAGATAAGAAGAGCAAATATTATTTGAAAGCTCAATTAGAATATACAAAGATTTTCTTTAGGGATCTTGCCTCTTTGACTTTGGATCAGCTACATCATCAGAGTTTTCAATTTTAATGAGTAAGAAAGAGGTTTATTACCTCACTAGAATGAAGAACAAGGCTTACACTTTTTATAGGTGAATCAAGAAGTTCAAAGAAAAAATGGGTGAACTTTTAACATCTAGATATAAGGAGTATGAGGGTGCTTGCTCATTAGAGGAGAAACTACATATTTATAATGATAATTTGAGAGACAAATAGGAGAAATATAGAACAAATCTAAACTAGCTAAAGGAGCTAAGTAAAATGAGTGTAGAGGAACTTGGTAAATCTATAATATTGGGTGAGGAAGACATCAGTTTTGTAGATAAATGCATGAAGATCACATTGTTCAAAATGGAGCTGATTATTGAGTACAAAATAATATTGTTGAAATTGCAAAAGGATCTATATGAAGAACCTTCTTGTTTTGAAACCTTAATTGTTACCATAATTAGTCCAAATATTTTTTTTCTAGGTACAAACAGGATGGACACTCTACAAGTGATCAAAGATTCTCGATATACAAAGCTATATGTAGAGATAAATTTTGAAAATAGGAAAGAGGGAACAGGTTTAGACAACTTGATGAATATAAGAGCTAATGTGTGATGGGTTAAAAATTATATCCATTAGATGAAGAATGGTGTGGATTTTGTAACAACTAGTTTTGAGAAGAAAAAATTCAAATTAGAATGGGTAGATGGACCCAATATGGAGATGCTAAAACAAGTGTTAGCTAATTTTGGAGAGTATAAGAAAGAAAAGATGGGTTGAATTTTGAAAAAAGGAATGTGATGTTGTGGTGTCAAAGATGTTGATCTAGAATTTCTCCTACAAAATAGGAGGGTGTAGCAAGTTAACTAAGGTCATTTGATAGTTTGCATGGGAAATTGACATCCATATTTTTTAAAAGCACCATTGTCAAACCTTATGCACAATTCAGTATAATGTTTCCTATAATTGTGGATCTACATGCTAGGCACCTAGATTTTTGGTTGTATGTCTCTCATTTTTGGAGGGAATTTGAATGTTAAATTCTTTAAAATGTAAAAAAATATCTCATTATTAGGGTCCACAAATTGATGTTATATTTGAGGTCCATAGGCTAGGCATAATTTCCAGATTTCTACACTTGCATTTTTTGCATTCCTAGTATTAGGAAGTGAATTTGAAGACAATGGTTTTTTGTACACCAAAAAATATTGTTGGACTGTAATTGCTACTTATTTGTTTCAAATCAATAGAAGTATCTAGATTCTAAACTATATTTGGATTTCACTTTGAATGGTATTTTTCTATTTACTATTTGATCTATAATTCTTCTCAAGAATAATTAAATGTCTCTTTGTTATAAATTTGAATGGTGTTAAAAAGAATGAAATACATTATTAATTCTACATTGTGGATGAATTTAATTATGTATTTGGTACAAATTGATTCATTTGTTAGTTTATTTTAGAACATTATTTCAAAGAATTGCATTTCCTATTAATGGAATAATATTCATTTGTCTTTTCATGCATGCTCTGGAATATCTTTTTCTATTTCTTTTAACTCTTCTATTAGTTTAATTTCATCTAAAAAATACCTTTGTTTGAAACAATAGAATGAGTAGGACCCTTTCAATATTACAACCATATTGAACACTTAGTTAACCAACATAGTTGTGAACCAACTCCTAGGACCTTGGAAGCTATTCGATCTCATGATCATTCATATTTTTTTAGGAGAGGTGAGGTGATCTCATGTTTCCTATGTTTCATGTGTCAATTTGGCCATCAATAGAACTAGTGCTAAAAGGAGGGCCCATTTGAGAAAACACTAGATGGTTCATTCTTTCCTGATAGGTTTGAACAAATCCTTAGATCTACTCCCATTAAGGACCATTATTTGAATTGATATTTCCTAATATACCCAAAACCAACTATTGAACATAGTTGGACCTTTAAGAACTCCACCTGCAACAACACTGCCATCTCCACCCCATCCACCTCCACTAATGGAATTCTTCACAGGAAATCCTTCACCCTTGGGAAACATCCCAATAGGTTTCCATGAGATTCCTAAAACCTTGGAGATATTTTCCCAAGATGTGTTCATGGGGAATCTCAGACTGCAGAAGAACATATCCAAGAATTTAAAGATGCAATGATAAGGGCCTAAATAGAACATCATAATGTGGCTTGTAGACTATTAACTTATTAATTGAGTGGCCTAAAACTATTTAAGTTTTCCAATTGGATCCATTACTACCTAGAGAGATTTAGAAGATTCCTTCATCAACCAGTTTCATGTCTATATAGACCCGGCTATCCTTTACCATTAATTTTCTACCTACAAGAAGGAACCCAATGAACCACTTCCAGTATTTAACACTAGGTTCTAAAGGATTTATAAAATATTATAGGAACCCTATTTAGTTGTAGAAAACATAGAAATATAGGAATATCTTAAGGATCTAGACCCATTAACAAATTTATTTCTATAAAGAACATATACTACTGCAAAAAATAACTCACTTGCCAAAGTCTACCACCTAGCCATTAATCTTCAACACTAGATAAATCATGTACCAAGAGGTATAGGGCGAAGCTTACCTTCATTGCAATTATTGCAAGTATGAATATTTTTTCATTAATGTTAACAAGAAGTATACTGACTAGTGTTTTCATTGATGTCAACTACATGTGTTAAGAAAGTTTTTGCATGATGAAAATGTCAAGGATATTGAGAAAATTGTGAAAAAGAGGAAAAAAAGTTATTGTAGTTTGTGCATGTGTAGTTGAGATATTGAGGAAGTGTTGTGAGTTCATGGATCTATATTTTTTTTAGTGTTTGGAGACAAGTTGGAATCAAGTAATGAGCTAAGATGATGTCTTTGGTACTTGTTCTTTAAGAGCTTTTGAGAAAATTTGATAGGCATAGTAAACTATATTGTTTAAGTGTTCAGAGTGTGCTCTGTATTGTGCTCCATGTTTCTTTTGTATTGATACTATGATTGTGTGGATTTTATATGTGATTCAAATTTGTTAGAGGTTGTTATATTCAAAATTTTGGGATCTTGATCATTGGTGAAAGGAAGTTGTGTTAACCAATACATGAACTAGTTTTATAGTGTTGTACAAAGGTTTTGGGGAGAAATGTATTTGCTCCACATTTCTCCATAGTTGCTTTCCAAGACTTGTGGATTTGAAGGAGATTTAATGGTGTTGTTATTTTTTCTATGTCAATAGGATTCATTGTTAGGTGTATTGGAGTTTCAGAAGCATTTATTTAATGTTTAATGTGTTTCATGAGAAATAGCTAACCTAGTGTCTACACTACATTTAAAAATATTCAAGTATTGATAGATGCATAGTGTGGCATGTGATACTTAATTTTGGGTGGGTGAAATCAAAATAAATTGTCTCACTTTTTTTCCCAAGATGGGCATTTACATCAATATTTTTAACTAAATCTTCATCTTTTGATACCTATAGCAACTAAACTATTAAGAATTTGAAGATGATGTGAACTAGTGATTTGTGGCAATTTGTGTGTTGATTCTAATTTTTTATTTTTTATTTTTTAAATAAATCATGAATCTTTCAGTATCTCCTTTAATAACTTGTCTTAAATAGAAAAACAACATTTTCAAAAAGAAATGTTTGTGTCGTACAACATAAATTTTTTTCTACAAAGGATAAAATTATAATTTTTGGAATATAGATTCTCAACATCTATATCTAGGAAATGGATTTTTTTTTCATAATTTTTTGTTACATATATTTTTTAGATTAATTTTTCAAGTCACTATAAAGTTATATAATTTGGACATGTGTGTGTGTCGTACAACCTAACTTTTTTTTTTTTTTTTTAGACTGGAATCGGTGCACGACCCCTATAAACTATAGTGGTAAACTTTTTTTGATGGCACGACGCCCTCCGGTGGGGGTGGGGAGACTAGACCTCGTGACCAACCTCCGCAGGAAAGATTTAGCCAACGAGCTAGGGCCCCAACCCGTCGTACAACCTAACTTGTTGTGTGTATATTGAAATCCATTTTTTTTAGTGAAACAAGGACATCAATACCTAGGGAAAGGGTATTTTAAAAAAAAATTACAATGATTTACTATTTTTCCACCTCCGTAGAATGAAGAACTTGATGTTTGAAGAAAAACGTATGTTTAGTCAAAATTGAAAATTAAATAAAAGATAAAATGAAAATATATCAAAACTATTCTTGTTAGAAAGCTCATTTGAAGGGCTACAATCTTGTAAAATATTATTTATAAATGGAATTATTTGATCCCTCAAAAGGTTCTATCCAACATTTTGATAGGAGCGAAGGACACTCCATTGTGGGTATAATTTAATACTAGAGGGGTTCTATCCAAGGGTGTTTGACCTAAAGTGGTATTAGCTATCCCTATTCAATCAAAACCCTTTAGATGGAACCTCTCAAGGATAAATTCATTATTTTTTCCTAAAAAAGGTGATTTGAGGCAAAAATCAGCATGTCCCAAAAGTGAGACACACTATTGTGGCAGCACCCAACTCTTGGTTAAGTGCTATTTTGGTCCCATTTTATTCCTATCCATTCTAGAAATGTTTAGGTTCTAACCTAATTTAAATTTGTAAATATAACGAATAGAATGTCAACCTTAGATAAGATGTTCTAAGGTTGAGGTTGATATAAATAAGAGTAGAGGTTTCTAGAGTTGTAGAGAAAAGAATCAAGAGAGAAGCAAGATAGATGTGAGATCAATGCAAGTGATGTGTGTGGTGTGAATTTGAGCAGATCAATGTGACCTTAAAAGTATTATATTCCTGAATGCAATGAGCCAAAGGTGTGTAAAATATTTCATGCTAGATTGTGAAAGTGTTGGAGCATTATGGTGGATTCCTTGTTATATTGTGAAAGTGTTCTCTATGTAACATTTATCTTCTATCTTCTTGTATTAATTTATGTGGTAGTGAGCCCTAGTTGTGAGTCATTTTGGATAGTGTGTCGTATTTTGGAAATGAGCCCTTGAACTGATTTTT
This sequence comes from Sequoia sempervirens, assembly GCA_007258455.2. Taxonomy (NCBI): domain Eukaryota; kingdom Viridiplantae; phylum Streptophyta; class Pinopsida; order Cupressales; family Cupressaceae; genus Sequoia; species Sequoia sempervirens. The sequence goes on along the minus strand of VDFB02132681.1, from coordinate 54,214 downwards.
CAATTAGTTATATTGTGAGCTAATCCTCACCATGGTTTTACCCTCATTGGTTTTTCCATAGAAATCTGATGTTCTCTTATGTATGGTGGTTCTATTTCATTTTTTGCTATTTTCATTTCATGTTTAATCATTATAACAGAATATGGTTTAATGAATGCATGTGAATCTAATTACTATTGAGGGTTTTGATTAGATACAACTAATCTAAGAACCTCCCTCTCTCATTTGTCTTGTTCATTCAAAAATTGGTATCAAAGCAAGGTTCCTTAGAGAAGATCTTAACTACTTGAGGTAGATTTGAGATGGAGAACAAGGTTTCTTTGGAATTCCCTAGATTCAATGGCATAGATTATACATTCTAGAAGAAAAAGATGGAAGGAAATTTGACAACTTAAGGATTTTAGGTTTAAAAGGCTTATCAAACTACATATACTCCACCCACTAATGGTCCAAGTACAATTGCATAGATCAAGGTGCATGAGATCAATGCTAAGGCAAGATTTATTATTGTGGGTAGTCTTTCAAATACTGAATTAGTAAAAGTTATGAATTTGAAGATTGCTAAAGAGGTTTGGGATAAGCTAGAAAGAATTTATGAAGGGGATGAAAAGTAAAAAAATCAAAGTTGTAAAATTTGAATGCATAATTTGAGACCCTACATATGTTTGAAGATGAAATGATCAAATCTACATGCAGAGATTTGATGTGCTAGTGAGCACATTGAGAGGTCTTGGTGCACAAGTCAAAGAATCTAAAGTGGTAAATAAAGTTCATATATCTCTTCCTAATTCTTATAGTGAAAAGGTATTTTCTATTGAAGAAATTGTAAATTTTGATACTTATTCTAGAGATCAGATGACTAGTACACTAAATTATTTTAAAATGAGAAAAAAGGGTTTGAAAAATGGTATAAATGTAGAGATTTCTTTCAAGGATAGAGTATAAAAAAAAGGTTGAAGATTCAAGAAAGAAAGATCTTGATGATTTGAAAGCTAACTTTGTAAGAAGAATGAAGAAGGGCACCAGTAAGTACCAAGGTAAACTACCTTTCAAATATTTTAGTTGTGGTGATATAGGTCATTATGCTTCTAGATGTATGAAAAGAGTTGTAAATAATAGGAATAAGGAGAACTGTAAGGAAATATGATTAATAAAGATTACTATCTTAGATAAGATGGTGGTATCTCTAATGATGAATCTAATTATGGAGACTTCAATGACAATGAATGCTTGTTCTTGGCTAGAAAAGAAGAACTCATTTCTATTAACTTTGAAAGTTGTGTGAAGGAAAGTACTTGGGAGAAGAAGGATAAGGTTGAAGGTACTTCAGTATATTCTTTTCATGTTAAAGAGGATAAGAATTATTAGGTTGTTGACAACGGCTACTCTAATCACATGACCATAAACAAGAGTAATTTTTTCAAACTTGAAAATTATGATGGAGGACTAGTTAAATCTTGAGATGATTCAAGAGCTAAGATTTTTGGAATAGGTTCAATTTGTTTTTATGACAAGTATAACACTGATAATGTCTATTATGTTAAGGGTTTAAGACATAACCTTTTGAGTTTTGGACAAATGTGTAGTAATGGATATAGTCTTCTATTTAAGGATGAAACATGTGAGATCAGAAAAGGGCCCAAAATTGTGATTGTTGCTGGTAAGAGAATAGATGGAAACATTTATCAACTTAATGGTGTTGATGGTCATTGCTTTATGTCATAGATTAGTGACAATTGGTTATGGAACTAGAGGATGTTTCATATGAATTTTGATTATTTTTTTATGATCAATTTAGTACATGCAGTAAGATACCTACCAAAAATCATAAAGCCTATTAATGTTGTCCATAGGGATTACTAGTTTGTAAAGAAAGTTAGGATTAGTTTCAAGGGAAAGGAACAATCTGATACTATACTACTAGAATTAACTCATATGGATCTTTGTGGTCCCACAAGGGTGAGAACTCCATAAGGTGACAGGTATTTTATGCTTTTGATTCATGATTATTCTAAAATGTCATGGGTTACTTTTCTTAGAGAAAAATTTGATGCACTAGATAAATCAAAGCATATAAAGCTATGGTTGAGAATGAAATGAATGTGAAAATAAAATGTTTGAGGTTTGATAGAGGTTGTGAATTCACCTCCAATGTGTTCAACATGTTTTGTGAAGTTCATGAAACAAAGAGGCATTTTTATACCCATAGAACTCCTCAACAAAATGGAGTTCTTGAGAGGAAAAATGGAACAATTCAAGAAGCTTCTAGGACTATGATTAAAGAGAAAAATCTATCAAAATTCTACCGGAGAGAAGCTATTAGTCCAGGGGCATTAGGAGCCTCATAAGCTTAATTTTTTCATTTTTCGGCTATTAGTTTGATGGTGTGTTTTAGTGCTTAATACAATCATTTATGAACATTTGGAATCATATTAATCCATTTTTGAAGTGTTTTGATTTTTTGGTTTAAAAGTTGTTAATGTTGCTAAAAATTATCAAAAAGTTGCTAAAAGTTGTCATACAACTTTAGCAAGGTGGAAAAAATCAAGAAAATGGTTACATGCAAACATGAAATGGTCACAAACCATTGGGATTGATTTTAAATGCATAAATACACCTTTGAAAGTTGAAGAGAGGATTGAAGAATTGATATTGAAGTTTTTGAGTTAATGAAACAAGCTTTTTTTTTAGTTTTTCTAATGCTTCAGTCATTTTTTGTCATTTAGTACCACTTATACAACTCATGTATTGATCTAAAATCAATGTTATAGTGTCACTATGTGAATATACTTTATTTTTATTTTTGTGGTATCAAATTTCATCAAGTATTTTGAAAGTTATGGCATTTTATTTAAACAATCTTTAGAAACTAATTTTTTTTCAATGTTGCAATCCTATTTTGTTGCATTGTATGGGATGTACAGTCCATAAATTTCTCTAAGATTTATTAGATAGTATAGATATGTGAATCTACTTTTGAGTTTGGAGAAAGTTATTTCATTTTTCCTAAAATCAACCTAAAACCCTACCTAGGGTTTCATCCAACAAAGAAAATGCAAAATATTGAATTCTCACCATGAGAAAATGTTGAAAACTTGTAGGAATTTCTTCTTTTATTTATTTATCATGCATTTAGAATTTGGAGTCTCTATTTTCACATGGGAAGGAGAACTCTTTGATAGTTTGCTTCAATTTATGTAGACAGTGTACAAGAACCTGCACTATGACTATTTTCTCAAGTCCTCACATGCATTCATAAGGTTTGGGTTTGGTAAATGTTTGGTGATGTTTGTAAGCCTATGCAAGCCAAGAGTAGCGAATTCCCAAGTCATTTCTTGCAAAATTTAAATGTCCAAGTTGAAACAAGCTTTGGGGCAGCAAACCACATATTGGTGGATTGTCATTCCTACAAGATCTAAAATTTGTTGCTAGTCATTGGTAATGGTTTGGAAGTGTAGTGGGGGATCTTATAGGTTTGTACAATTTTTTTGTGGAGCATTCTTGAATGTTTAAATGAGTCTTGTTGTGACTATCCCAAGAGGTCCAATTACATAGTCATAAGGAAAGGTGGATGTCCAAGCAAGATTGGGTCTACATATGAGTCTAGGCATTGAATACTTAGTGGAAACACCTTTAGAATATTGGAAAGAAGCCTCCAAGTCAGCTTAGAGGAGTTGAAACATATCATGATGGTTTTATTTTGTTCATTGGAGTCATTTTTTAAGTTTGCACATAGGAGTAGCAGTGAGAAACATGAAGATCACTTTGTCATTTGGGTTTGTTTCCATGAAGAAAGTTTTTCCTCTACATCAAATTAGTATTAGACCTCAAAGATCTAGGAAAGAGAATTTTTGGAAATTGTGTGTTTCTTTTGGTAGGTTGAAGTGAAGAACCTGGATGCCAAAAGACTAGGTAGTGAGGAAAAGGAAAGGAAACCTAGGTGAGGTATAATGAGAAGAAGTCAAGAAAAGAAAATAGATAGAAAGATGTAGTAGAAAACTCAGAAGGAGAAGATGACAATCAATAAGATAAGATCATAATTTGAAAGATGTATTGAGATTATAGTGCAGCAGTGTCTTGAGAAAGTATACCAAGTAAATGTTGGGTATTGGCCAATGAGAAATAAGTTGAAATGGCCTCTAAAGGTGATTGTTCAAAAGAGAAGGAAGCAGTAGGAAGCTAATAGATTGAGAAGGTGGTTGGAAGTACTTGACAAACTATCCAAGGAAAGAGATGTCGAGGAAAGTAATTCTCGATGTTTTGAAATTAATGAAAGCTTTGAGTTTGTGAATGCAAACATAATAGTAAATGAGGAAAAAATACTAAATACAAAAGATGAAATAGTGTGTCATCCTAAGGAAGGTGAGATACTTGGTGCATGCATATTGAATTCTATTTTTGATAGTGAAAGGTTGATGAATAAAGAGTATGTTTTGTGTTCTCTTAGAGAAAGACCGGTGTTTGATGACATGCATGATGAATTGGATGTTTTATTATTGGAATAAATGGATATGAATGATAATTTTTTTGCAACAATAGGACAAACTAAAAATTTCAATGATGAAGGTAGCCCTAAAGTGCAATAGGAAGTATATAATTCAATCCATATATAGAGATTGATCACATCCTTTGGAAGGAGATGGTAGGTTTGGGAAAAGAGGAACACTACTTTTTGTATGAAATTAAAGAGAAATTAACAACTGATACGGAAGTGTTAAGAGGATGTTATTTATCAAAGGAGACCCTTAGAGGACAATTTTAGTCCTAATCCAACAATAGCACGCATGGAGGATCTCTTGGGTGTTGAAGCGGACTATATGGTGCAAGGAGAGAAGGAGGAGACCTCAAGGCCTTATTATTTTATTTATAATCTTTCATTGGACTATTTATGTGTAGGTTTGTTAGACAAGGAGATAAAAATCATTGAGAAGTAGACTCTTGAAAGAGATCAGGTTCAGAGGAGGATGCAAAAAGAGGAATACCTTGCAAGGGAGAAAGAAGAGGAGTTGAGAAGACAACCTAGAGAAAACAAGTGGAAGAAACAAAGAAAAATCCAAGAAGACGTCAAGGCAATAGTGAAAAATAATTGGAAGACCAGAAAGAAAAAGAAGACCTACACTCAAGTGGACTTGAGTATTTTTTTCTCCCCTTAGGTGTATGGTGCATGGTCATCAAGAGCATCATAAGCTTAATTTTTCCATTTTTTGGGTTTTTAGGTTGATCATGTGTTTTAGTGTTTAATAAGGTCATTTATGACCATTTGGAATCATATTAATCCATTTTTGAAATGTTTTGGTTCATTGGTTTAAAATCTATTAATGTTGCTAAAAATTGTCAAAAAGTTGCTAAAAGTTGTCATGCAACTTTAGCAAGGTGGAAAAAATCAAGAAAATAGTTACATGCAAGAAAGAAATTCTTACAAACTATTGGGATTGATTGTAAATTCATAAATATGCATTCAAAAGTTGAAAAGGGGATTGAAGAATTGATATTCAAGTTTTTGAGTTAATGAAGCATGCTTTTTTCTAAGTTTTTCTAATATTTCAGTCATTTTATGTCATTTGGTATGGCATGTACAGCTCATGTATTGATCTGAAACTCATTGGATAGTGTTTCTATTTGAATCTACTTTATTTTTCTTTTTGTGGCATCAAATTCCATCGAGTATTTGAATGTTATGGAATTTTCTTTGAAAATAATCTAAATTGCTTTTTTTCAACATTGTAGTCCTATTCTATTGCTTTGTATTGCCTATACAGACCATATAGTTCTTTGCTATCAATTGGATAGTATAGTTTGCATCAATTTTCATTGAATTTGGAGAAAGTTATTGCATTTTTTTCTAAAATCAGCCAAAAACTTACCTAGGGTTTCAATCAACAAAGAAAATGCAAAATCTTGAATTACCACCATGAGAAAATGTTGAAAACTTGTAGGAAATTATTTTCTTATGTATTTATCATGTTTGTATGGTTTGTAGTCTCCATTTTCATGTGGGAAGGAGAACTCTTTGACAGTTTGCTTCAAGTTTGTATGGAGACAGTGTAAAAAACCTACATTGTGACTATTTTCTCAAATCATCACATGCATTCATAAGGTTTGGGTTTGATAAATGTTTGGAAATGTTTGTAAGCCTATTCAAGCTAAGAGTAGCAAGTTCCCAAGTCATCTCTTGCAAATTTTGAATAGTCAAGTTGAAACAAGCTTTGGGACAACAAACCACAGATTGGTGGATTGTGATTCCTACAAGATCTAAAAATTACTGTTAGTCATTGGTAATGGTTTGGAAGTGTAGTGATAGGTCTTATAGGTATGTACAAGTTTTTTTGGACCATTATTGAAATTTTAAGTGAGTCTTGTTGTGACTATCCCAAGAGGTCCAATTACATAGTCATAAGGAAAGGTGGATGTCCAAGCAAGATTGGGTCTGCACATGAGTCTAGGCATGGAACATTTAGTGGAAACACCTTTAGAATGTTGGAAAGAAGCTTCCAAGTCATTTTTGAGGAGTTGAAACATAAAATTATGGTTTTTCTTTGTTCATTGGAGTCATTTTTTAAGTTTGTGCATAGGAGTAGCAGTGAGGAGCATGCAAGATCACTTTGTCATTTGGGTGTGTTTTCATGAAGAATTTATTTCCTCTACATTAGCTATTCATACTACTTTTTACATAATTAAGAAATTACAAGCTAAATCTAACAATACAAATACTCCCTATGAGTTATGGTATGGAAGGATTCCTACTATGAAATAGTTTAGAGTACTTGGAAGCAAATTTTATATCAAAGGAGAAGAAAAAAGATTAGGAAATTTTGATGCAAGGTCTAATGAAGGTATCTTCCTTGGATATTCTACTAAAAGAAAAACTTATAGATGTTACAATAAAAGGTTGAGAAAGATTGTTGAAAGTAAGAATGTTAAGGTTGATGAAAATTTGTAGAATTCAATTGCAGTAGATGGGTATGTTTCCAATGAACCTAATTGTAGAGAAGTAGAAGATGAAAAATATGATGAAGAATAAGTACAAAATGAAGAGGAAGAAACTCCAAGAAGACCCCTAAAACCCCTAATACCCCTAATTATTTGAAAAATAATCATTCCAAAGAACAAACCATTGGAGACAAAAGGAAAGGTGTATTGACAAGAAGCAAAGCTCCTAAAGTTGAGGTAAATTTGTGTTTACTTTCTAAAGTTGAACCTAAAATAGTGAATGAAGCATGCAAGGATGAACATTGGATGAATGAAATGAAAGAACTTATGTGATTTGAGAAAAAGTAGACTTGGGAATTGGTTCCTAGATCAGCAAAAAAGAACATAATTGTAACTAAGTGGGTATTTAGAAACAAGTTGAATGAGAATGGAGAAGTAGTAAGGAATAAGGAAAGACTTGTGTGTAAGGGTTGCTCACAAGTTTAAGGAATAGACTCTAAGGATACATTTTCTCTTGTAACTAGGATGTAAAATATCAAAATATTTTTGTCATTTGCAGTATACAATTACTTTAAAGTTTATCAAATGGATGTGAAGTCTACTTTTCTTATGGAGAATCAGAAGAAGAGGTTTACATGGAACAACTAAAAGGATTTCATTTATCACATCAACTAGATATGGTATGCAAATTAAAGAAGGAACTATATGGGTTGAAGAAATCTCCCAAAGCTTGGTATGCAAGATTGGATAGATATTTGATACAACAAGAATTCAGTAAAGGTGCAATGGATAGAAATCTAAGTTACTTCAAAATGTAGGAGGAAAAGATTTTGATACTGGTTGTATATGTGGATGATATTATCTTTGGTGGAAATGAAGCTATGTGTAAGAAATTTTATAAAGAGATGTAGAAAGAGTTTGAAATTTCAATATTTGGGGAGATGAACTTCTTCCTTGGGCTACAAATCAATCAAATAAATAAAGGGATTTTCATTTAATAGTCTAAGTATGTCAAAGAGATGCTAAAGAAGTTTGGAATGGATGGCTTTAAACTTATATGCACTCCTATGGTGACTAGTTTTAAATTGAGCAAAGATGATGATTCACCTAAGGAAAATCAAAGCAAATATAGATCTATGATTAGTGGACTACTATACCTAACTGCTACTAGACCAAATATCATGCATGATTTTTTTCTAGTGGCTAGATTTCAAGAATATCCTAATGAAACACATGTTGCAATAGTGAAGAGGATATTCATATATTTAAGAGCTATTTTAGATTATGGCTTGTGGTATCCTGAGGATATTGATTTTACATTAAGTTCTTATGTAGATGTAGATTGGGTTGGTTGTATTGATTATAGGAAAAGTACATGTGGTGGTGCATTCTTTTTAAATGTAGATTGGTGTCATGGTTGAGAAAGAATTAGGATTCAATCTCTTTATCTATTGTCGATGTTGAGTATATTGCAACAACATCATGTTGTACATAGGTTTTATGGATGATATGGACATTGAAGGATATTAGAGTTGTGTATGACGAGTTTGTTTCTATATTTTGTGATAAAATAAGTGCAATTAACATTTAAAAAAATATAATGATGCATTCAAGGAAAAATCATATATCTATTAGGTATCACTTTTTGAGAGAGAAGGTTATTGAGAATGAGGTGAAACTTGAGTATGTACATACAAAGGATCAAATTCCTGACATATTTATTGATACTCTTCCTAAGGATACTTTTGAGTATCATTGGTAGAGGTTGGGGGCTATTACCCCTCCTTCGTTGAACTAGATGCATATAGAGATGCATAAATCCAGTGGATCTATGGATTTGTCTCTTGTTTAGTTTGATGTTGATGGCTACCTCTCAAGGGGAGTAGGTAGTGTCATGTTTTTTCATTAAGTTTTTGATTTGATTGGGTATACTCCTAAGGCGGAGTATTCAAAGCAGGTATGTTGGTTCAATGTCAAAGGGGGAGAATAATGTAAAAAAAATATCCTTTCCTATTAATGTCAAAGGGGAAGAAAGTATCATCTAAAAGGTGTAAGGTATTAGTGAAGAAAAGTTTTGTATATTGTCAAAATCATTCAAGGGGAGAAAAAAAAGTGTGTTCAGAGCTACTGTGTTGTCTTTGATGGTTTTTCAATTCATGTTTTTCCATCAATGATAAAAGAAGAGATTGTTGCAAGTATGAAGGTGTTTTCATTGATGTCAATAGGAAGTCTACTAGCTAGTGTTGTAATTGATGTCAATTGTGTGCTAAGGAAGTTTTTGCAGGTTGAAAATGTTGAGGATATTGAGAAAATTATGGAAAAGAGAAAAATAAGTTGTTGCAAGTTGTGCATGTGTATTTTAGATATTGAGGAAGTTTTGTGAGTACATGGAGCTATCTTTTGTTGCAGTGTTTGGAGATGAGTAGGAATGAAGTAATGAGCTAAGATGATGTCTCTGGTACTGCTCTTGAATTTCTTTTGAGAAATTTTGATAAATAGAGTAAATTGTGTTGTGCAAGTATGTAGAGTGTGTTCTAGATTGTGTTCCATGTTTATTTTGTATTGGTGCTATGCCTTTTCAGATTTTATATTTTATTCAAACTTGTCAGAGGTTGCTATATTCAAAATTTAGGGTTTTGGATTGTTGGTGAAAGGAAGTTGTGTTCACCAGTATGCAAACTATTTTTATAGTGTTGTGCTGAGGTGTTGGGGAGAAATGTATTTAATCCACATTTCTCTATAGTTTTTTCAAAAGATTCTTTTCTTTGAAGGATATTTAATGGTTTTGTTCTCTTTTTGTGTCAAAAGTATTTGTGGTTAGGTGTATTAGAAGTTTTAAAATAATGTACTTAATGTTTAATGTGTTTTCATGGGTAATGGTTGACCTATTGTCTACACTACATTCAAAAATATCCAAGTGTTAATGGATGCATAGTGTGGCATGTGAGAGTTAATTTTGGGTCTTGGTTAAGTGTTGTTTTAGTCCCCTTTCATTCCTATCAATCACAAGAATGCTTGGTTTCCAACCTAATTGGAATTTGTAAATATAATGGATAGAATCTCAACCTTGGAGAAGATGTTTTAAGGTTGAGGTTGATAGAAATAACAATAGAGTTGTTGAGAGTTGTAGAGAAAATGATCAAGAGAGAAGCAAGATAGATGTGACATCAATGCAATTTATTTTTTTGGTGTGAATTTTAGTTGATCAATGTGAACTTCAAACTATTGGATTCCTAAATGTAATGAATTGAAGGTGTCCAACATATTTCATGTTAGACTACGAAAGCATTAGAGCATTGTGGTTGATTCATTGTTGCATTGAGAAAGTGTTCTTTGTGGAGAATTTTCCTTATATCTTATTGAATTTGTTTTTTCGGTAATGAGCCCTGACTATGAGCCTTTTTTAGATAGTGTGTCATATTTTGGTAGTGAGCCCTTGTATCAGTTTTGCAATTAGTTATATTGTGATCTAATACTCACTATGTTTTCTCTTGCATTAGGTTTTCCATGTAAATCTAGTGTTCTCTTATGTATGGTTTTTTTATTTTATTTTTTGTTATCTAAATTTCATGCTTAATCATTATAATAGAATAAGGTTTTAATTAATGTATACGAATCTGATTACTATTGAGGGTTTTGATTAGATGCAATTCATTCACCCCCTTTCTCATTTTTCTTGTTCATTAAATAGGGATACCCAAGGATTCTTAACTAGATGATTTATTTAAATTAGGTGATTACCAATAGAACTCTATTGATGAATATGGTACCCAAGATGTCTAATTCTACATACATGTCAATAAATAAAATACCTCTTGCACCTATGTTGCCTTGGTTAGAAAATGGAAATGACTATTCTCAAGCCAATACCACAACAATTATCTCCTTTTGAAACAACAACCTAATCCTAAAACCAATCCTATAGGATATAATATTAAAGCAAATCTACCACAAGATTAACAAATAGGTCAACCTAGAGTGAATGAAATAAATGAACAAGCTTTTCACCTTTCATCTAAAATTGTGACCCTTTAGAAATGCTTTCTCAAGTTACCAATGAATTGACTCAATTTAGGATTAACCCTCTTCAAAACTAGAAAAATTATCAAAATAAATATGGTTATCAAAATCAACGTAATAATCATAATTAAAGGAATTATCTATATCAAAATAGAGGATACAATCAAAGGCCTTATAATAGCCAATGGGATACAAAACCCAAAAATGGTAGTCACAAAAATAACCCGACTAGTGATAGTCATTCCCACATAGCAAATTTAGTGGATTTAAACTTCATGTCTAATTGGTGTAGGATTCATGATACCTCTAGCCACTCTAAGGTAAATTGCTTGAAAATGGAAAAGATAGTGAAGATAGCCAAAGTTGATGCATAGTCTACCCAACCCAATTTGAATGAAAATGATGGTAATCTAAATATTACCAGGATAGCAGATACTTTTGTATTCCCATTTTAGGACAATAAACCTAAAATAGATACTTATGTTGCTTAAGCCTTCCAAACCCAAAAAGGATGATACTTTATGGGAAACCAAAATAGGGGACCATTCACTACTTCCAATCCTCCTAATAATGTTTTGGTCCTTTTATATTTGAAGCATAGTAACAACTCTCACCCACCTAAAGGACTAGCTAAAGGTCAAAGCAAAAGCAATCATGCCTTTATAGCTATACCACAGTTCCAAAATTAAGTAAGTTATTATATAACTAAAGAAATAAAGAATACAAGGTTCAAAATTTCATTTTATGTATTAAAAAATTATCCTAGTCAATGAGAGGCTCTGATAAACATTCTAGCTAAAGTAGTTTAGCCAAAAGGAAAATCTAAAGTGATAATAGTAGACATGAATGCAACCATATATTGAGGAAAAATAGTTACCCCTCCTTTATTGCTTATCCTCAAGATATTAAAAAAGAACCTACAAAATTATTTATTGGATTCTAGTTCTTTTGGAAACATGTCATACTCACTCTTCTAAAAGTTAGTTATGACACCCACTCAAACTCAAAAGAAAGGAATATTGTTGGAAAAGATTGAAGTAAACATGGTAGGAGATTTGAAGGATGTGTTTATTCAATTGGGATCAAACTCTGGGATTCAACAACATATCAACATCAAAGTGTGAAATATACCTAAAATGTATTTGATGCTCTTAAGTAGAGATTGGTCAAAGAGATTTAATGGATATATTGCAACCAATTTATCCCATATGTGGCTACCTTAGAAAGGAAACTCAAACCAAATCAAGATCAAGAGTGCACATCTCAAGCATATGATTATTGAATATAACCATCCTAATAATGTCACATATCTAGAAACCAAACCAAGAGTCTATAGAATCAACAAAATCATCACTTTCACAACCATCATTGATAGACAACCTTCATATCCTATAGATGATAATAAACATATGGCCTTGATTAATCAATGCATGTTAGCACAAAGGTTGAATCAAGAAAAAATTGTCCTAGGAGAAGGGATGGAATTGTGGGATTTATTACTTCCTAACTAGTGTATGGTTCATTATTGCAAGTACATTGGAACCCATGAAACATTCCAAATAATAATTATTTTTTGTAGAATTGGTATCAATTCTGACAATTTCAAATAATATAAGGAATTTTTAGGTCTTTGATGAAGATCAACATATTTTATTATTCTTGGAAAAATCAAGAATCTTTGATGGGAAATTTATTGATGAATCTGATAGAGATGTCAAAGATTGGGATTCCAAATATTTGGGTCAAGTGGGAATAATAAATCTCAAAGTGAGTAGTATCCTAAAAGGTATGGTTGGATTAGAGAGTGTTGGGTGAATATTTTATAATCCCTTAATGGATTACAAAATGTGAATTTCATCCATAGTTATGATGAGATAAATCTCTCCTCTCAAAAAGGGGAGGCTTCCTTCTTGCTACTTACTAGAATATAAAGTAAACTATGCTAGTCTTTACAATATATACACTATCTTAACCATGTAGGGGGTGTGTTACATTATGTATAGGAGTGAATTGCACCCCATGTGTAAATTCCCCTTTTTTCCCTCTCCACTTTAGAAAACCAAGTTTAGTGCCTTAACTCCATATAAGCATGTTGCTTGCATCCCACTTGGAACTTGTTTTGATCATTGATGGAGGTGTTTCTATTGAGGATTCTTGCATGACACACTTACATTCCCAGTATATTCCTACGGCTGAACCTATAGAGGTGTTACACTTCTCATTGGGGGTCAAGTTTAATGCCCCCTTCAACTAACCAAACCCGAATATGGCCATTTTCTTCCATATTTTCTTCAAATTCATTCTTCCAACATGCATTCCAACTCTTCACAACTTTATACTTCCATTATGGCACTCCCACATTCACCTTCAAGCTCTCAAGTAGCATATTAGCACCCCATTGTAGAAAATACAACACTCCATCACATTGGTAGAACAAGTGGGGAATGAAACACCATTGCAGTAAAGGCTTAAGTACTATCATTCTCTCCCCTAAGAAATCTTGATCACTCTTGGTGGAGGTGGAAAGCTTCCCTCTCTTCCCTTCTATCATTTGGTTGAGTTAGCGCTTTACTATTTTGCAGTGCCTTTGTGCTCTTTATTACATTATTTTCTTTATCTCATTTCCTTTGGTTGTTCCTGGAGGTGGAAACACCTAAATGGGGGTCTGACTAAGGTATTCCCCTATATATCCACTAAACATTTTCCCTCTTTCTATGTGTAGGTGGACGTTCTTTCAAGGGATCAATTGGTGAATGAATTCCTTGGTGAAATCCTTCTTTTTCTCTTCACCCTTACATTCTTTCTCTACAATATTAGAGAATATTTAATTTATTTAATCATATCATTATGGCCCTTTAGTTAGTTAGCTAGGTTGTTAGCTAGTTTTCCTTGATTTGACCATGTATTTACTATTGTCTGGTTGTACGGACTACAGTCAACTTTATAGACACCAACACACAATGTTGTCATCCAAAGACTCTGCATTCATCCCTGGATAGAGAGCCTCCAGAGTAGTGTTGGACTTGAAAACTAGCTCGCCTAGCCTCTTCCTTCATTTTGGGTCTACAAAGTGACTGAGAGGCCTTACAGTCCTTGTTACTCTTGCATCACATTCCCTAACACTATTCTTAGCCGAGGTAAGTTATGGAAGCCTCTCGCATCTTAACCCTAAGTGACCTAGGGCCTTGCACACGGTGATACCCCTCTTACATTTTTGGTGAACTTGACATGAACCATTTTGGTTCCCTTCTTGGGGTCCTAATTGTTCCTTTCCTCATGTTCCAAGAGTGTTGTTGGTGTGAGTGTTGTGAGGCTACCACCTTACAACCCAACCTATGAACCCTAGTTGCCATAGTTGGAAGGTTCCAAAGGTATTGCACAATGAAACCTTAATTGGGTCACCATCTTATTCGTTGAACTTTAGGGACTCCACGAAAGCATTTTCTAGTGTGTGTAATGAATTTCTTACATCAACCCATCCCCTCTACACAACCTATGGATAGTGGTACTAATATAACTTTCATATCACAGGATCTACCAATGGGTTTTAACAGAGAATGATCTACTCTTTACATTCCTATGTGAATCAATGGAAACATCATACCAGGTGTTCTCATTGATCTGATATCACAAGTGAACATAATAATAGAGGAGATTATGTTGAAAAAATTCTTACACAAGGATGGGTATGATGCCCCCATGATTACCATTCACACACATGGTGGGATTTTCATGCCCCCTTTAGGTAGCATTACTCTATCAATTCTAGTGGGACCTAAGTCTGTGAAACTCCTGTTTGGCATCATACATGGTTCTGAACTCTTTAGGGTGAAATTGGGTATCCCTTGGTTGGTGGCGATGAATGTTCAATACCCTCTATCATGCATAAATGTCTAAAATTTATCCACAAAGGCTCTATGCACATAATCCATGACACTAGTTATAGACCAATGGTTGCATTTGGTAGCTACTCCTTAGACCACTCCTAGGTTGCACCCATTGGTCCTCTTTCACCTAGGATGGACCTTTTGCACTGAACATATCAGAGCTAGAAGAAAGGTTTCTTAAAGAAAAAAGTGAGATACCATCCCTTTCCTTATGCCATTTCACATAAGGCTTGTTTAAAAGTTGATAGCGATGTCGCTAAGGCACAAAAGAAGGAAGAAGAGAAGTGGTCTCACAATCCTCCTTCTTCCTCTTCTTCTATTCAATGTGGTGCTTACTCTTGCTCTATTGAGGTACCATTGAGTTTTTCTCCTCATCTATAGGAGAATCCTATGGTGCCCTATGGTGCCTGCTTGGAAAAAAACCAAGCGTCTTTCTTTTGAACTTCCTATTCTATTAATAGAACCTAGACCCATTCGATATGATAGGAAGAAGATCTCTTGAGGAGAGTCCCTTTTGGATCAACCTCCATAGCCTCCTATTGCTCCTACTCCTAAGGCAGTGAATGGAAATATGCCTATCATTCAGGCTATTGAGTCAACTCCTCCTGTCGCTCCTCATCCCATTTATCCTACTCCTAAGCAGGAACCTATCCCCCTGCTAGAAACGACCATGGTGAGCATTCCTATGGTTGAGAAGGAACCCTCTACTCTTTCATAGCCTCTAGCCCCTAGCTCCAAGAGCTCAAGAAAATACCTTGTGCATGAACGCAAGCACAAATGAAAGGATCTTCTAGCTGAGTAGGTTGCCTCACAATGGAAGGAGGAAGGAATGACCGCCCCTGCTTCAAGGTCTCCTGTAACATCTTCTTTATCCCTTCCTTCTACCACCCTTCAGTCTAGTCCCATACTACTCTCAGCTTCCATTGTGAGAAAAAATGCACCTAACCCTAAATGGGTACAGGTGTTCATTTCTCCCTCAATGGAGCTGCCTTTGCTTATATTATTCAAAATATCTATCCTTTCTTGAAGCCCATAGATATGGTTAATACCTTGAGTTGTATTCATTATGGTTCTCTCTTCTTCTTCCTCTACACCTCTAGCCTTGTCTATAGGGAGTTCATCTCCTCTAAAAAATAGAAAGCAGAGGGTGGTCCTTTTGAAAATGAAGGACATAAGAAAAATCTTCCTCACTCACAAGGTGGCCCCACGTTGACTTTTTTTTTCTTAGTGATAGAACTAGTCCCATCTTCCCTTGAGTTTTTCACTACTCCCAAGTCATTTTGCAAGATTAGTGGTGAACCCCAAGTGTATCCTATCCCATCCACTAAAGCTAGACATGGTACCCTTATGGGGTGCATATTTATTTTTGTGAATGAAGTTTCAAACTTGTCGACGATCTTTGCTGAGTTGCTGACCTTGACTCCACAAGAGCTCAGTGGAGAGGACCTCGAGGGGCTCTCTTCCTTGACTCTTGTTGTAGGAGGACTAGATTCTCCTCCTCTTAACATCCCACCTTTTCAAGCTCATCCTCCTTCCCCTTATGAAGATTTATATTTGGAAGAAAATGACCTCTTGGTTGATCAATTTTATGAGGATTTAGGTGTGTGTGTGTTTTGTGATGTGTTCCCTATACCCATGTTATGTGTTCTTGGATGACCTTCATAACCCCTATTGGTGGTTGGATACAGGTGTGGTTTTTGTGTCATAAATTTTCTTCTATTTGTGTGATCATTTTTCCATGTTTGTGATTGATTTTGGATAAAATGGGGATGATGCAAAGCGTTGGGGGCACTTAGGCTTCCCTTCCATGTTGACCCAATTTTTTATTTTTTACTTTTTTTTCCATGTACTCTTCCTAATTTGGTTGGGGATTGATGATATTTCACCTTACATTGTGGTTACCTATTATTAGGAGCTTGGATAGATCTGGCCCCACTAAACCAGATCCCCCTGTGTCCTTTGTCTATATTTTTATTTCTTTTGTTTTCCCTTTATCTTTCTCTCTTCTTTGCTTGAGTTGTCCCTCCTATGTGTGACAACACCTTTCTTTAACACCTCAATTTTCAAAAAATGTATTCATTATCAATGAATCTTTTCTCAAAATTCCTCACAAAACCTTTCTTCAAAATTGTATTCTCAACTTGAAACCCAAACAAAATGTGTTTCCTTCATCATAGGTTTGTAAAGAAAGGATTTGAAAACCTTCCTCTAATGTGGGAAAAACTATAATTTTCCCCTCACTTGGGGACATGTTCTTCCTTTTGAATTCCTTGATGAAGGATAAATTCAAGAAAGAGAACATCCACTTTTGAATTGTACATCCATTGAGTGGACCCTCTCTTCATATCAAGTTCCCAAGGGACCCCTTCAAATATTTTCAAAACTATCGGCAGTCTATGCAACTATGCACTCACTCACCTATGTGGCCGCTTCCTGACTCTATGGAGTCTGCTTTCTCAGGTTCCCTCCATGTGAGATATCTTGGGGGATACTTCCATGTAGGGTTTAGAACCTATAGGGTTCTTTCCTTTTATCTTCATCCATGTGAGAGATCTTGGGGGTGGATCCCCTACAAGACTGAGAGCCTGTAGGGAGCTTTCTTGAGTTTCCTCCATGCGAGAGATCTTGGGGGTTACATTACCTATAGGATTGAGAGCCTATGGGGAACTTCTTTGGGTGTTCTTCATGCTTGATTTCATGGAGAATACCTTCCCTATAGGAATGAGAGCCTGTGGGGCACTTCTTTGGGTGTTCTTTATGCTTGAGTTCATGTAGAATACCTTCCCTACATGAACAAAAACAATGGTATATGTTTAAATGAAAACAATAAACAATAAACATAGACAAGAACATGGAAAATGAAAGAAATAATAACATACTTGAGAGAAGAAATTAAAAAACCCTAGCTAAAAATATAGTGAAATCTACAAGATCTTTGAAATTTCCTCAATCCATAAGCAAGGAACACACAAAGAGAAACAAAATCGAATAAACACAAATGATACTTAATGATGATTAAAAATATATTTAAAACCTTATTAATGAGGATAATAGATGGCTCTAGTTGGGGAACTTCCTGCAGTCATTCTTTGAAGTGATCAAAGGGAGAAGAATTATAGTCTCTAAGTGCCTTCATCCATCCATCGGGCATAGAGTCAGGCAAAAAAAAACAAAAAGACTAAAAAATACTCAAAAATAAAAAGACACAAAGACTATACAATTATTTACAAAATACATCTATCACCTTACTAAGTAAAGTGTTTCTGATGTTTCCCACTGTGTGGCAGATAAATGGAATTCCATCTTTGTATGCAAGAAGAAAACTAATTTCATCATAGAGTTGATGAATCTTGAATGGACCTATCCATAGTGAATCAAATTTTCCATGCATACCCTTTGGTTCTCTTCTCTTGTCCCACAAGAGAACCAGATCTCCAACTTTGAAATCTTGAGACTTTTCATATTTTTGAAAATCTTCTTCACCTATTCTTGGTGTTCTGTGATATGATTCACCACTTGAACATGCTTCTCCTCCAATTTGAAGAGATACATAATATGCTTATCAACTAAATTTTCAAAAGTATCATCCTCAATGGCCTTATCCAACTTGGGGGTGTGTAATTCCAATGTGAGTAGAATCTCTACATTCAACCCATAAAGGAGATGAAATGGTGACATAACTATTTCCCGCTTGGGGGTAATTTTTTCATCCCACAAAGCATCATGTAATTCCTTGTTCCATAACCATTGATTCTCACCAACCAATTTTCATATGATAGTAACCAAGTTCTTGTTAATTTATTCAGCTTGACCATTACCTCGAGGGTAAGAGTATGATGAATGGTAAAACATGATCCCATGTTCAAAACAAAACTCTATAATCTCATTTGATGAGAATGAAATGGCACTATTTGTTATAATTTTTTTAGCACACCAAACTTGGAAATAATATTCACCTTCAAGAAATCACACACTACCTCTGAATTAGCATGTTTTACTAGTATAGCTTCCACCCACTCGGTGAAGTAATTGATTTTTGTGGGAACATAAAAATTCCCTACACTTGAAGGTGAATTCATGATTCCAATCAAATTAATGCCCCATTGCTAAAAGGGATCTTAAATGACAATTGGCTTAAGTGGAAGAGTAGCCAACTTAGGCTTTCCTATGAACTGTTGACATGGTTTGCATCTAGGAGCCCAAGTGTACACATCTTGAAATAAGGTAGGACAATAGTACTTAGCTCATAAAATTTTGTGAGCTATGACTGGTGTAGAAAAATATCATCCACATGAAAAGTTATATAAAGATTCCAGTAACTTGCTTTTTTTACCTTTATCAACACAATGTAAGAAAGTTCCATCCAAGCTCCTTTTTTATAAATCATTTTCCCATAAGAAAAAAATTTCTAACTTAAGATTGACTATTATTTTCTCCTTATGCATTAGATGCTTTGGGAATTCTCTGTATGCAATAAAGTAAGAAATATTTGAATACCACTCATCAATTGTACTAATGGACAAAACCATTGGAATATCTCTAGAAATCACCTCCTCAGAATCATAAACTTGATCAAGATTCTTGTTGGAAATAAACTGATACAAACCTCTACCACACACCAACTTGGTAGGATTTATGTCCATGTCATATTCTTGAATCTTGGCAATTTGATTTCCCCTTTTTGCACCAAACTCTTGCTATGTCAAGATTGACTTGATAGTAGAATTAGGTACCAATGTAGTGACATGAATGTTAGGGATGTAGAATTGAAAGTTTTTTACTTCCTTAACCATAGAAAAAGAATGCTTTTCCATTTTGGAATATTTCAATTCATGAGTATTTAATGGAAAACTCATGAACACAATAGAGGAATCAAACCCCTCTCTATTCTTTTGCACCAAAATTTGCTAAAAGTGTATGCTCGGAAGTATAACTATACATAATGAAATCCTAAGTGTAGTCTAAGTAGACTAACACTGGTGTGTGGATAATATCCTCTTTAATATCATCGAACGTAGATTTACTTTTTTTAGTCAATAAAATATGGAA
This sequence comes from Sequoia sempervirens, assembly GCA_007258455.2. Taxonomy (NCBI): domain Eukaryota; kingdom Viridiplantae; phylum Streptophyta; class Pinopsida; order Cupressales; family Cupressaceae; genus Sequoia; species Sequoia sempervirens. The sequence continues at coordinate 34,328 of VDFB02132681.1, read as the reverse complement.
GTTCATTTCATAATATTTAAAATATGATGAGTCTTCTCTACAAAATCAAGTACAAGCCTTCACAAAAAATTCACCTTTCCAAAGAAAGAATATTTTATTTCTTACTTGAGATAAAATTAAGAGCTTGAATAGCCTTGACCCTTTCAAGATCAATTTTGATACCCTCCTTGGACACAATGTGACCAAGTAGTTTACCCTCTATAACCTTAAAAAATTGACTTCTTGGGATTCAAAAAAATTCCATGTCATTGATAGCTCTCCAAGATTTTTCTCAAATGATTAAAATTATCTTGACATATTTTAGAAAAGATCATAAGATCATCAATATGAACAACAATTAAATTACCCATGACATCACGAAACACTAAGCCCATTGCACACTAGGACATGGCACTGGCAATGATTGATCCAAAAGACATTTTTCAATACACAAGTGTTGCATGGTGCCATAAAGGTAGTCTTATGTTGATCATCTAAACTAACCTCCACCTAGTTGTAACCAAAGAAACCATATAGCATAGAAAGCATTTTAGATCTAGTTACCATATGTAATACTTGATCCATCACTGATAGAGCATAATTGTCCTTCAATGATAACTAATTCAAATTCTTGAAATTGACATATATGTGAATTTCATCGCTCTTTTTATGACCTGGAATGATATTGGCTATCCACATTGAATGGTGGATAGGAAATATGATCCTTGAATTTAGCATTTTCTATATTTCTAAAAGGATGATTCCAAAAATCTTGGGATTGTATAGCCTTTGCTTCTGTTTATAAGGTAATGCTCCCACTTTTAATGGAATCTTGTGTTACACTTCCTTTGGAAAAAGGAATTTAAATACTCATAGGAATATGCACACATGTTCATGTATTGTTGTACTAATTCAACAAACTGATCTTTTCCTTCAAAAGCACAACACTTTCCAATATTCACCATTTTAGGATCTGCTTCGATTCCAAAATTGATTTTCTCAACTTCATTAGATGAATTAGAATTGGACTGTTGTTTCTTTTTAAAATAATGGTCATGTTTGTAAAAAATTATTTCTAGGGATACCAATCCCTTGGGAATATTATTCCCTTGGAGCTACAAAAACTCTTCACCAATAACTAGATCAATTTTAGAGATAGATTCTCAAGGTGGAGAATCACTAGCTTTGAAGTACAATTCATCAATTTTTTTCCTTTCTCTAGAAAGGCCACAATCTAGTGATCATCATTGAAAATCTACCAATTGTGTACATTAGCTACAACGCTTGAATGAAAGACCAGCTCAATGGTATAGGTTGGAAAATGAAAATATTTGTGTGGGACTAGGAGCATGGCTAAAACTACTAAGGAATCAGCTCTATCATTATACTCTCTCATAATGATAGAATGTTGCAACTATGAAAGTGTTGTCATTGATATCAACTGGATAACTATTTATCAACTAGTTGTTGTCATTAAAGTCACAAATGCATATTATTGGTTGTATATGTCAAGGATATTGAGAAAATTTTAATGAAGAAAGGTTGTAGGTATTTAGTGGTTTCTCCAAGTTTTTTTCTTATGTTTGTATGGTTCAAATATGTTGATCATGGTTGTTGGAAGTTGCTATATCAATTTTTTTAGATTTTGGATCATTGTACAATGCAAGTTATGTTCACTAGTTGTGAACTATGTTTTTTAGTGTCTTTGGTTGAGGTTTTGGAGAAATTTAGTTGCTTTAAATTTCTTCTTGTTCAATTCTTATGACCTGCAGTTCTGAAACTAAGCTGATATGATTGTGTTGAAGTTATTTTTGTTATCTAGAAGGATTGGATGATGCTAAGGATGTGTGTACTTAATTGTTCCTTTTTTTTTACATTGGTTTGGATGAAATTATGTTTAACACTACTTTTCAAGTTTTTGGAATCATTTTGAAGTGTGTGTTTGGGTCGCCCTCATTCTAATTCCACCTTAGAATGTTTTGGCACTAACCTAATTTGAATTTGTAAATATAAATGGTCTATGTGGCTGACTTTGGATATGCTTCAATGTTTAAGATGGTATAAATACAAGATGATATATTATTGAAATGAGATGCACATGCAAAGGAATAAATGTGAGATAGATGTGAAGTAGAATATGTGGTTGACTAGATCAATGTGAAATCCAATTACAAGTTTTCTAGAAGAAATTAACTAAAGGTGTACTCTATCATTCAAGCATGTTTGCAAGTGTTTGAGCGAATTGTGGTGGAAATCTTGGTTGTATTGAGATTTTCTTCTCTCTGTAATGAATCTTTTTTATCTTCTTTGTATCTATATGGTAGTGATCCCTCTAAGTGGTTAACCCTTGTTGGACAGTGAGCCCTATTTTGGTAGTGATCCTTTGTATTTGGTTTTGATATTCTCTATATTGTGAGCTAATCCTCACCATGTTTTTTCCCTTATTGGGTTTTCTATGTAAATCTAGTGTTTCTATGTGTATATAGTTTTTACTTCTTTTAGATTCTGCATTTGCACTTAATGATTAATCGTGTATGTGCAAGATCATGATGGGCCAAAAATTGGCAATATGATGGGTATGTGGCTAATGACTATTTTTTTACCCAAAATTGATGAAATGAAAAGGATTTTTAAAGGATATTCTCATCTTTCCACCAATATAAATTATTCTTTACTTTGAATTTAATAAGTAATTATTATTCATTTTCTATTTGAATTATGACTAAAGTTTTAGTTGATAGGTTTATTGAAAAACATCTATAGCTTTCAAATGGTATCACATTTTTTGAATCCAAAACATGTGTCACATTCTATGCTTTGCATACTATAGGATTAAAAAAAGAAAAATTGAATTTCATGAAGTTTTGACCAAGTTAAGGTGGTTAGACATACAAGTTTTTATATTTTTAAAAATTTGTGATAAAAAATTCATAATTAATTATTTACTTGGAAAAAAATTACAAAAAAAATGCATCACATCAGGACATGAGTCTTCTACTTATATATCTAAAATCTTATAAAAATATATTATCATTTTATTGTGGTTTGGGTGGTCAGACATACACCTACTTATTTTTTCCCTAAAATTTAAGTACTACTACATTGAAATTTCAAATTTTCAGCAAATAAATATTTTTTTTAAACAAACCTAGTAGTTTAGAAACTACATTCAATTTTCTATAGATTATATTCATACATATTTTTGAAATAATATAGATAACTTATTCAAAATTTTAAATCAGGTTCTTTAACTTTGATTTTTGTAATTTTTTTGCCACTTAAGGGCCTATTTTTTCCATGATGATCTTGCACATACCCAATCATATTAGAAGAATAATTTATTTGTGAATGGTAATTGAATTAATCACCGGTGTATGTTGTCAAGGAAATATTTACTACAATTGATTCACCCCCCTCTTAGTTGTCTTGCTCAACAATTGGTATTAGAGCTAATTCCCTTGGAGAGAAGCTTAACCACTTAAGGAAGGTCCTGGATGCCAAGCAAGATCACTATTGAATGTCCTAGGTTCAATGGGAATAATTATGGCATATGGAGAATAAATATGGAAGGATATCTAGAATACTATGGATATGATGTTGAGAAATCTTACAAGACTACATATACTACTCCTACTAATGGTCCAAGTTCAATTGATGAAATCAAGGCACATGAGGCAAATAACAAGGAAAAGTATATTATGATGAATAGTCTTTCACAGTCCAAATTAATTAAAGTTTCAAATCTAAATAATGTTAAAGAATTTTGGGATGCATTAGAAAAAACTTATGCAAGGAATGAAAGTATCAAAGAAGCAAAGTTAAAAAACTTGGAAGCACAATTTGAGATCATGCACATGTTTGAAGATGAGAACATTAAATCATATGTACAGAGAGTGGATGAGCTAGTAGGTGAAATGTGAGGACTTGGTGCAACAATGGATGAACCCAAGATAGTGAAGAAGATTCTTAGAACTCTTCCTAATGCATAGAGTGAAAAATGTATCTACTTTTGAAGAATATGTGGATTATAAGACTTATACTAAAGATCAATTGTTGGGTACTTTGACATCATATGAAATGAGAAAACTAAATTTGAGAAATGGATCCAAATCAAAAACTACTTTTAAAGCTACAACTAGTGAAGATCTGGATGAAGAAAATCTTGGTGAAGTAGAAGCTAACTTTGTGAGAAGGATGAAGAAGGGATCCAATAAGTATGAAGGTAAGTTAACTTTTAAAGGATTTAGTTGTGGAGGAATTGGTCATTATGCTTCAAAATGTCCACAAGAGCTAAGAGGAACAAACAAAATAGATTAAACAAAGAAAAAAAAGGTAAGAAGATCAATAGAGCATACTATGTGAATGAGAATGCTAGTATTTCGGATGAAGAATATGATTATGGATATTTTGATGACAATGAGTGCTTGTTCTTGGCTAATAAAGATGGATCTACTTTTGCTAATACTAAAAGATAGATGAATGAAAATGCTCTAAAAAAGAGTGAAGGTACAGTGATTTCTGCTCTTCATACTAAACAAGAAAAGAACTATTGGGTTGTTGATAGTGGTTGCCCACATCACATGATTGGTGATAAAAGTAAGTTTGTTAAGCTTGAAAATTATGATGGTGGATTTGTTAAATTTTAGGATGATATTGGTGCTAATATTTGTGGAATAGGTTTAGTTAGTTTTGATGGAAAACATAATAGTGATGATGTCTACTATGTTAATAGTTTAAGGAATAATATGCTAACTATTGGATAGATGTGTTGGTAAGAAGTTTGAAGGAAATATTTATCAACTTAAGGGTGTTGATGGACATTTCTTTATGACTCAAATTAATGACAGTTGGTTGTGGCAATGGAGGATGTGTCGTGAATTCTCATAATTTGGAAAGAATCAATGTTGTGCATGTTTTAAGAGATCTATCAAGGATTATAAACCCTGTTAATTTACTATTTGTAATAATTGTCAATTTGGACAGCAAACTAGGTTCACACCTTCATATCAAAGAAGTAATCTACTACTAGACTATTATATTTGACTCACACTGATCCCTATGGTCCTACAAGAGTGAGAATTCTACAAGGTGAAATGTATTTTATGATTTTGATTGATGATTACTCTAGATACACATGGGTTACATTTCTTAAAGAGAAATATAATGCATTAGAAATATTCAAGGAATTTAAGGCTATGGTTGCAAATGAAGCAAATTTGAGAATAATATTTTTAAGGTCTGATATAGGTGGTGAATTTATTTTGAATGATTTTAACATGTTTTGTGAAGTTCATGGAATAAAAAAGGTAGAACTCCTCAATAGAATGGAGTTGTTGAAAGAAAAAATAAAATGATTCAGGAAGCTACTAGATCAATGATTACTATGGCTATTTTACTAGAAGTTTATTGGAGAGAAGCTATTCATACTATTGTTTATGTGTTCAATCGAGTTCAAAAAAATTCTAACAATACAAAGACCCCCTATGAGCTGTGGTGTGGAATAATTCATATGGTCAGGTATTTCAAGGTATTTGGAATTAAATGTTATATTAAAAGGGATTGATTAAATTTAGGGACATTTGAAGCTAGATTTGATGAAGGTATCTTCCTTGGATACTCTAATAGAAGTAAATCTTATAGATGTTTCAGTAAAAGGCTAAGAAAGATTGTAGAAAGCAGAAATATTAAGGTGGATGAACCATTAAATAATTCAGTTGATGTTGATGGATGCTTATCATATGAGCCTAATTATATAAATTGAAAAAGTTGTTGAAGAATAGGAAAAGAAGAATGGAGAAAATTTTGAAGAAGAGGAAGCTCCAATGGTGTCCCCAAAGACACCTAAATATGTGAAAAAGAATCATTCAAAAGATTGGATCATTGGAGATGCAGTACCCCTCCGTTTATGCTTATGCTTGTTGCTGTTATGTTTTCATATTGTTAGATCTATGATATTTTGTTGGATGTTTTGATCGCTGGTTTTAAGTGATAGTGGATTTATTCTATGACATGATGATACATTGTTTGATGATTATTGATTTCAGACATGATTTGATGTAGTTGAGATGTTTACTTTTAGTTGATTATTGCTATGTACATGTTTATGATGGACTAACAGCTATTTATTTCATCAATCTGATGTGATGTGTATTGGTGTGGAGAATGAAATCGCATCACTCCCTTGTGAGTGCCCTGTGATATCTGTGATTTTCTCCGCACGGTGTGTCTGTTCAATGCTATATATATATATATATATATATATATATATATATATATATATATATATATATATATATATATATATATATATATATATATATATATTTGTATGCATGTTATTGCTTGGTTGCAGGAATTGTAGGTACATGACACCGACTCAACCTGGGTACTCAGGTCTGAGCGTGTCAAGACTCAATGGATACGTTGATTAGGAGATAGTAGTTTGGTTCACCCTAGTCTAGTCTTTAAACCTGGTCTTAGTACATTGTCAGTTTTAGTTCAGAGTCATAGGATTGTTTTGTCATTTTTGGTTTGGATAAATTGCTTGAAAAGTTAAATTTGGTTAATATTTTATGATAGTTTATTGTGCTTTAAATTATTGGTATTTAAATTAATGTTTAATGTGGAAGATATTAGTTACGGGTGCTGCCACAATAGTGGTTTACAATTTCTGAGAGGAGCTATTTTTTGCTGAAATCACATATTTTTAGAAAATATAATGATTTAATCCTTAAAAAGTTCCATTTTAAGGATTCCAATTGAAGATGGTTTGAATAAATTACCTTAGATCAAACCCCCTTGGATAGAACCTCGATAGTTTTAAACCATACCTATAAATGAGTGTCCTTTACACCTATCAAAATGCTGATAAAAAATCACTTTTGATTTAGCTTTTGGGGGATCAAATGAATTCATTTAAAATTTATTTCAAATGATTATGGTATTCCTCATAACGAGATATCTAATGAATATAATTTTAATATGCTTTGGTTTTGTTATGTATTTGTTTTTTTAGTTTTATTAAACATTGGTTTTTCATCGAAAATGAATGTCTTTGTTCTTTACATGTGGAAAAATAGTAGATTATCAAAAAAAAAATTGAAAAATATGAGTGCACCATATATTGAAGTCCTTGATCCAACAAATATAAATAAATTGAATTTTGATATATACAAAAAAAGTTGTGTTATACGGTCGCGCTATGTCTAAATTGTAATTAGTTTGACTTTGAAACTTGATTAAGTAAAAAATATTGAATAAAAAACTATCTAACCAAGTGGAAGCACTAGATATCTGAGTTAAAAATCTAAATTTGAAAGAATTAGAATTTTATCCTTCATGGAAAAAAATTTATTCATTATACGGTGTGCGTCACTTTTTAAAAAAGTTGTTTTCTAAAAAACACAAGTTTTTGTGGGAGATGGAAAAAGAAGTGCAATCTGATTCCAAAAATTTTGAAAAAAATATTTTTCGAATCTACAGACAAAATTTGATGAGACTCTAGTTTGCACCATCTTCAAATTCCTCATAGTTTAGCTGATATAGGTGCCTGAATGTGAAGATTTAGTTAAAAATAATAATTTCAGTGTCCAGTTTGGCCAAAAATTGTAAACCACTATTGTGGGATCACCCTTACTTAATTATTTAATTAGTTAATTAGCTTATTTGGTTAAATGGTTGATCTTAAAAAGATTAAACTAATTTAATTAAATTAATTAATTAATTAAATTAAATTATTAAGTGTGTAAATTGTATTGTATTTGAAAATTAGAAAATAAATAAAAATAAAATGCATGCAATTGAAAATTGATTTTTAAATTTAAAAATAAAATAAATTATTGCGTGCAAATTTGAAAATGGGAAAATTGCCGAGAAGTGGTGGGGAAGATATTTTACAACCACTTCTCGACATGTGTGTCAGTGCTTTAATTGAATATTGTTGGGGAAAATTTGTTACGGAGGATAATTTGGATCTCGGGAAAAACACAGGGGTTATTCAAATTTCCTCACGGGGAAATTATCGGAGCCTTTGCAAAAAAAATTCTTGCTATGTAAAAAAAAAAAAAAAAATTCTTAGAAATTGTTATCTCTCTATGTCTGGAAGTATATCTGTGGAAGATCCCTGGTGGGAAGATCTTTTGTGTTTGTTGAAAAAGCTTTAGAGATTTGTGTGCTACGGGCAACAGAGGAAACAAAGGCTCTCTTCATCAGATAGCAAGGAAAACACAGGTATTTTTCTTGTGGTTTTTAACTTGTATTTAAAAAAAAAAAATTGTTTGTAAAAAGAAAATTGTGTTTGCCATGTGAAAATTTGATGATTTTAGAAAGCTTCTGTAGAAAGTATTTCAAATTTTGAAGGGAATTATTTGTTTTAGGAAATTGAAAACATTTGAGAAAAATTAGATTGAAATTTTAAAAAAATATACCGTGTGTGTATTCTGTGAAAATCTAGAGAAGTTTGTAAAATTTCCCCAATTTCCCAGTGAAATCTGTAAAAGTTCATTATTTCTTCTTTGTTAAAAAAAGAAATCCCTGTTAAAAAAATTTTATGAAGAAATTTATTTTATTATGCTGAAATCCGTACGGCAAAAATATTAAGGCAGATTAAAAATCCACATACCAAGGTTCGGATTTTATTTTAAAAGAATAAATTTAAGAAAAAAAAATGGAAGAAATCCGTCATTAAATTCCACAGAAATTTATAAACAATTTTTTTTAAAAAAAAATGCACATTGTGGGAAAGGGCCGAAGCCCTTCCCCACACCCTACGCGGGTGGCACAACCGCCATGGCTGCACACAATAGCCGTCGGCTGCTGGGCGCAGCCCTGGCAAGGGCCGCGCCCACTCCCAAACCCTAGGAGCCACGGCCAGGTACAGGCTACGAATAAGTTTTAAAACTTTGTTACTTTTTTATTTTAATTTCATTCGAATTTTATTAGTATTTTAAAAGTAAAATTTAAAAGAGTAAAATTTATAGTTTGGATTTTATTTTATGGTAATATATATTTGTATTATATTTATATTTATATATATATAAATATATATATATATGAATATAAATATGAATATATATATATATATATATATATATATATATATATATATATTTATTTGTTGGAATTAAATATAGTATTTTTATAATAATATTTATATATTTACATATGTTTATATGTTTATATATAGATATTTATTAAGTTGTGAAATTATTAAATTAGAAAAATAATTTTGTTATTTAAAAATTTCATGAGTAAATTGAAATTGTGAAAGTATAGAAAATGTTCTTATGTAAATATGAGGAAATTGGAAGAGTAAATTAAATGAAACAATTATATTCATTATTTTCAAAATAGATCTTTTATTAAATTAATTTATATTCATGTTGATTACAAACTGATGTAATTGGATTTAGGATATCCGAACTATAGACAATTGCTTTTCTTGATTTATTTTTATCATTTTTTTTTTTGGGTAAATTGGGAAAGTCTTTGTCATATAAGCCTTCTAGAATGAATTGTGTAAAAAAGGGTGTTTAATTGTTCAAATGTATTTCTTGAGTTAACTTGGGTTGTGCATGCATTAAATATTGTGATATGATATTGTTGAGAATTATTTGTTATTGTGAGACGTACTTTGTGCACTTGTAAACCCTAGTCATGAAAACTTAGATACCTTGTTATCTTTAGGGAAGTGGCTATTTGTAAGGGCCGACACACAAAGTGGTGTCAGGGTAACTTACCAATAGTTAGTAAGTCAGTGAAAATTAAAGAACATAGTAGTTAGATTTAAAACATTTAACAAGATGCTTATGCCTCTTGAGCTACTTCAGTCATGAGTATAAGATGAGAAGGCCTGGAATGGCAAATCGGTGTCTTGTTCCTTTAAAAGACATACGATTCCACAATAGTATGCAATAGGGGCCGGGTTTTGTAAGAGGTTACCAAGGTAACCCAAGGATTGGGGGCCGGAACCTAGGAAGAAACACCAGGGTAACCTTTGCAACGTTGTGATGACACTCCACCTAAAATAACAGTTAACCTTGTGTTTGTACTACAATCAATTGTCTAAATCTAGAAGCAATGTAACCAATAGTATGTTATGTACTAGTGTTTAGGGTTAGTAGACTAGGTCTAGGTAACCTTATTACTATCTCCTAGCATGGGGGGTGGACCTACGGGTACCACATGGTTGGGTGGAATGTGCACCTTACTCCGTTGGGTCCCTAGTTTGATCATGACTTCAAGAGCTTCAAGGATGGAGAGCTCGAATTTGGAACTTATGAAAACATCATCATTGTATATTGTAAATTTTGTATTATTAAACATCCCTCAAATGTAGTGAGGTGAACACTTGTAATTGTAATCTTTATTGAACTACCTCATCAGATGGATAAGTACTGTATATATTATCAAATGCAATGTATGAGACAAATTTGTATTTTATGTTATCTTGAATGGAAAATACAATGTTATGTAATGTTTATCTTTGATGTTTATGTTATAAATTAATATGTGCAATGCGAAATACTTAAGTCACTTATGGAAACTCAAAGTAGTGTAACGTTGCATAGCTTAATGAATGTATGCAACTAATTAACTTAATAATTAAACTTTAAAAAAACAAATTATTACACTTTTATACACAATTGCAACATTCTTAGGTTATTAAGACGGGGCATTACAGGAGACAAGAGGAAAAGACTTTTGGAAAGAAGCGGTGTTGTTGCCGCTAATGAGATAAATCAGTGTCTACTTTATAAAATGGAATTGAAGATAGTGAGTGAAGCATGTAATGATGAAAATTGGATGAAAGCTATGAAAGAATAACTTTTATAGATTGAGAAGAATCAAATTTGGGAGTTGGTCCCTAGACTGGTAGATAAAACATAATTGGATTAAAACGGGTGTTCAAAAAAAAGTTGAATTAAAATGGAGAAGTGGTCAGAAATAAAGCAAGGCTTGTGTGTAAGGGCTAATCACAAGTAAAAGGTATAGATTTTTAGGGAAATTTTTCTCTGGTGGCAAGGATGGAAGCTATAAAATTTTCTTAGCATTTTCTTTTCATAAAGATTTCAAATTTTATTAGATGGATGTTAAGTTTGTATTCTTGAATGGTGAATTGGAAGAAGTGTACATGGAACAATTAGAAGTATTTAAGTTGTCAAATCAACCGGATATGGTTTGCAAACTAAAGAAGGATTTATATGGATTAAAGCAAGCTCCTAGAGCTTGGTATGCAAGGTTGGACATATTTGATTCAATAAGGATTCAATAAAGGTATTGTAGATAGTAATCTATATTTTAAAATTAAAAATGAAAAGATCTTGATAGTAGTTGTATATGTTGATGAAATTATCTTTGAAGGAAAAGAAACAATGTACAAGATGTTTTCTAAAGAGATGCAAAAATAATTTGATGTCTATGTTTGGTGAGATGTATTTCTTTCTTGGGACACAAATTAATCAAATAGAGAAAGGGATTTTTATTTCATGGTCAAAATATGTAAGATAGATGTTGAAGAAGTTTAGAATGGATGGCTCCAAACTAGTATGCACTCGTATGGTGACTAGCTACAAATTGAGCAAGGATAATGATTCACCTAAGGCTGATTAGAGAAAGTATAGATCTATGATTGGAGGGTTATTGTATTTGACTGCTACTAGACTAGATATCATGCATTAAATTTGTCCTGTGGCTATATTTAAAGAAGATCCTAGAGAAACACATGTTTTTTTATGTTAAGAGGATATTCAGATATTTGAATGAAACTTTAGATTATGGCTTGTGGTATCCTAGGGATACTAACTTTACACTAAGTGCTTATATAGATGCAGATTGGATAGGTTGTGTTGATGACAAAAAAAGTACAAGTCATGGTGCATTCTTTATTGGTTGTATATTGGTGTCATGGTTGAGTAAAAAGAAAGATTTAGTTTATTTATCTACTATTGAAGCTGAGTATATTGTTGTTGTGTCTTGCTATCCATGATTTTTATAGATGAAACAGATATTGAAAGATATCAAAGTAATGTATGATGATCCTATTTTTATATTTTGTGACAATACAAGTGCAATTAACATTTCAAAGAATCTAGTGATGCATTCAAGGACAAAGCATATATCTATCAAATATCACTTTTTGAGAGAGAAGGTTGTGGAGAATGAAGTAAAGCTTGAGTATATACCTACAAAGGATCAATCTACTAGTATATTTACAAAGACTCTTCCTATAGATACTTTTGAGTATCTCCAAGAGAAGTCAAGGGTTATTACCCCTCCCTTTTTGAATTAAATGTATATGGAGATGCATCTATTTGTTGGGACTATTGATCTATATTTCTTCTAGAATGATGTTTGGTGGCTACCTCTTAGTGGGAGTAGGTAGTCTTTGGTGTTGTCATTGAACAAATTTTTTGGGTGTACTTTTAAGGGGAGTATTCAATACTAGTAATATTGTTTTTAATGTCAAAGAGGAAATTAGCAAAAACATATTTTTCCTTTGCCATTGATGTCAAAGGGGGAGATGAGGAAGATGGGAAAAGGTAGATGAGAATCATGAGAAATAAATTATCATTTGAGGGGGAGAAATTAAAACAATGAGGAAATGTGTTCAGAGTTGTGTTTTCTTTGATGGTTTGGGTATGTGTAGGATCATGATTGGCCAAAAAGTGGTGATATAATGGGTATTTGTAGGGTATGTGATTGACAACATTTTTTTACCCAAAATTGATGAAATGAAAAGGGTTTTAAAGGAGATTCTCAGCTTTCCACCAATATAAATTATGATTTACTTTGAATTTATTAAATAATTATTATTCATTTTCAATTTGAATTATGACTGAAGTCCTGATTAATAGGCTGATTGAAAAACATCTATAGCTTTCAAATGGTATCACATTTTTTGAATCCAAAACATGTGTCACATTCTATGCTTCACATACTATAAGATTAAAAAAAAGAATTGAATTTAATGAAGTTTTGACCAAGTTAAGATGGTTAGACATACAAGTTTTTATATTTTTTAAAATTTGTAATAAAAGATTCATAATTAATTATTTACTTGGAAATAAATTACAAAAAAATATGTGTAACATCCAGACATGATTCCTCTACTTATATCTAAAATATTATGAAAAAATATTATCATTTTATTGTGGTTAGGATGGTCAAACAGACACCTACTTCATATTTTTTCCCTAAAATTTAAGTACTACTGCATTGAAATTTCAATTTTTCACCAAATAGATTTTTTTTTTCAATAAACCTAGTATTAGAAACTACATTCAATTTGCTACAGATTCTATTCTTACATATTTTTGAAATAATATAAATAACTTATTCAAATTTTTACATCAAGTTGCCTAACTCTGATTTTTCTAAATTTTTTGCCACTTAAGGGCCTATTTTTTCCATGATGATCCTACACATACCCATTTTTTACATCACATGTTGCCATCAATGACAAAAGAGGAGATTGTTGCAAGTATGAAAGTATTTTCATTGATGTCAAGTGGCTAACTAGTTATCAATTGGTTGTTTTTTCATAATGTCATAGATGTAATTTATTGGTTGTATATGTCGAGGATATTGAGAAAATTGTAATGAAGAAAGGTTACAAGTATTCATTGGTTGTTTTGGATTTTTCTTTGGGCTTTGCTCCTAATTTGGTATGGTTCAGGTATGTTAATCATGGTTGTTAGAATTTCCTATATCCGTATTTTTGGATTTTAGATTGTTGTATAATGTAAGTTATGTTCACTAGTTGTGAACTGTGTTTTTTTGTGTCTCTAGCTGAGGTCTAGGAGAAATATAGTTGCTCTGAATTTCTTCTTGTTCAAGTCTTACAACTTGTGGTTCTAAAGTTATTTTTGTTATTTGGAAGGATTGTATTATGCTAAAGATGTGTGTACTTAATTGTTCTATGTGTTTTACATTGGTTTTGATGACCTTTTATTTAACACTTCTTTTAAAGTTTGTGGAAGTGTGTTGAAGTGTGTGTTTGGGTCACCCTCATTCTAATTCCACATTAGAATGTTTTGACATTGACCTAATTTGAATTTGTAAATACAAATGGTTTGTGTGGCTGACTTTGGATATGCTTCAAAGTTGAAGATGGTATAAATACAAGATGAGACCTTGTTGAAAGGAGATGCAAATGAAAAGGAATATATGTGACATTAATGTGAGATATATGTGAAGTAGAATGTGTGGGTGAGTAGATCTGTGCAAAGTCTAATTGTGAGTTTTTCGAAAGCAATGAGATAAAGGTGTACTCTATCATTCAAGCATGTGAATAAGTGTGTGAGCGAATTGTTATGGAAATATTTGTTGCATTGAGATTTTCTTCTCTTAGTAATAAATCTCTTCTATCTTCTTTGTATCTATGTGGTAGTGAGCCCTCCAGGTGGTTAACCCTTGTTGGATAGTGATTCATGTTTTGGAAATGAACCTTTGTATTTGGTTTTAATATTCTCTATAATGTGAGCTAATTCTCATCATGGTTTTTCCCTTATTGATTTTCTACGTAAATTGAGTGTTGTTGTGTGTATATGGTTTTTACTTCTTTTAGCTTCTTCATTTGCACTAATGATTAATCATATTAGTAGAATATAAATTTTATGAATGGTAATTTAATTAATCACTAATGACTTTTGTAAAGGAAAAATTTTCTACAACTAATTCACCCCCCCTCTCAATTGTCTTACTCGACAGAGAAATATCAGAAGCTTCAAACTCATCAACGCAATCCCAAATAAGATTGTGGTAATTCTTGAGCCTTTTATTCTTAGTTTGATACAAGTTTCTTACTTAATAGATGACTAGCTCAGTATCACCTTGAGTGTGGAGGCTCTTGATTCCTTTCTTGCTTATGACTTGCATGACTAATAAAAAAGTTTCATATTCAATAGTGTTATTAGTATTATCAAACTATAATTTGAAAGAAAAGAGAAATATTTTCCCTTTTGGAGAGAAGAAAAAAATATTGGCTCTTGAACCTATGGACGTAAAACTACCATCAAACTCGATAGTCTAAATATCACTTGAATCACCAAGGCTATCAATTTCAAAATCAACAACCTCATCATCTAATGAAGTTTCACAATTTGAAAGAGACAAATCATCTAAATATAATTCATTTTCTAGTGAAGATGAACCACTACTTTTAGATTCTTGCTTTTTATTTCTATATGAAGACTCAACATCCTCATTAATCTATAGATAATAAGTTCCCATACCCAAAGATTTAAACAAAAGTTGAGTTCTTGAAACATCAAACTTAGTCACTAAAAATTTGGATTCCCTTTCAGGAATCAACTTTTATCACACCCTTTACAGGTATTCTAGCCTCTGACATATCCATTTTGATTTCTCCTCCTACATCTTTATATAAATTGTGTCTAATTAAAATATCATAGGATTTTGGAACATCTACTATCAAGATTGTCATCTTGATCTTATTTGGATATGCAGCGAATGCAAACTGTGCATCCTTAATCTGCTCAATTAAAGGCACTTGTTTGTTCTCCATGGAGAAACCACGGTTGAATGTCTTTGTGAGATTCAAACCAAAGGTAATAGCTACCTTGGAAGGCATGAAATTATCATATGTACTAGACTCTATAACACAATTACTCAACTTAAATCCATTAACAAGAAAACAAATATAGAATGGGTCAATCCTTCTAGAGGTAGATGGAGGAATAGTAACTAAGTTGTTCTGAGAAGGCTTAGGCTTTGGAATAGTAGGAATATATAAAAATTAATCTTTACTAGGATTAGTTCCCTTGTCTAACAAAATTGGCAAGTATGTCGAATTGATTGAGATTATCCTTGAGGTATTTGGCTTTGAACATTTGTAGTTTTGTTCTCTTCGTATGATCAATAATATCAAATGCTTGTAAAGAATTTTGTAAAGAGGTTGGGGTAACTTAATTTATAGGTTTAACAAAAGGGACATTGGTCTTTGGAACCTGGATATTAGCTTTTGGTGTTAAAGGAATTACAATAGAACAATAGGTACTTGGTTATTTTTTGTATCTTTAGGTTTCTAAGGCAAAGGAGATCCCCTTTTAGCAATAGTCATTGGTGATTTATCCTTTGCTTTTGGAGTATCATCTCGAGCTCAGTAAAGTTTATTTTTCTATTACCCTATAAAAATAGCATATGCATCAGTTATAAGGTCCTCGTCACTAGATTCATTCTCAACATGAAAATAACCAATGTTTGAGTTTCAGCTAGATATACTTTCTCTTCCTAGAATAGAATATCATTTTCCACCAAAGGATATTTTGATT
The DNA here is from genome assembly GCA_007258455.2 of Sequoia sempervirens. Classification (NCBI taxonomy): domain Eukaryota; kingdom Viridiplantae; phylum Streptophyta; class Pinopsida; order Cupressales; family Cupressaceae; genus Sequoia; species Sequoia sempervirens. The sequence continues at coordinate 18,057 of VDFB02132681.1, read as the reverse complement.
ATGCATAGTCATCTTGATCTGCTTCATAATATCCTATAGTTGTGTTGGTAGGTGGAGCCTCTAAAGCAAGTCTTCCTTGTGTTGCAAGAAGATGGTTTTGATTTTTTTTACTGAAGTAATTGGAAGAATTTAGGAAAGTCCTCCTAGGAATATCCTTGTAGGAAGTATTAGATGATCCTTGAGAAACTTGCTTCTTCAATACTAACAACTAGTTTTCTAGCCTTTGTAGTACTACAAGATCCATAGAATTTGGATTGTTATTAGAAGATGAAGAATTAGATGCTTGGCCTCTTTTTCTATTTTTATTCATCCTTATATTGCCAACAAGTATCAAATCATCTTTGAAGCTAGTATCTTGTTGTTGAACAACTTCAATATCTTGTAGGACTACCCTATGCAACAAGAATCTTACCTCTAGAAGTTACATGTTGATGAAAAAGAACTTAATATTATGAGATGTTGGTTTAGCCTCAACAGGAATCATTATTACCAACTTGTTGAATTTGACCACAAACTCATGCATGGGTTCATGTGCCTCTTTCCTCATAGTTGTGAGTTGTGCTAAAAAGGAATGTGCATCTTCAATAGGCTTAAAGCATTCTTCAAACTTAGTATAGAGAGTAATCCAATCGGTAATAGCACTAGGACCAAGAGTATAAAACCATTCTGCAACTACTCCTTGTCATGTATCAACAAACAACCTTATACAAACATCTTTGTGCAGTGATATGTTCATCACGATGCTTCTTACCATTGACATAGAACTTTGGGATATTCTTGCAAGAAATATGAGGAAGTTCATGCAAGGGGGTTACCAAATTTAAAGGGCCAAAAGCATTACCCCAAGGTATAGGAAGTGGAGGTTGAGCCATAGCACCTTGAACAATAGTTACTTGAATTACTGTGATAGGAAGAACTCTATGAAAAATAGAAGATTCACTTGGAAGTGGTGATCTTATTCTTTGAGGAGGATAACTCCCAGTGTGTTACAATGGTGACCTTGCTCACAATGAAGAAGGAAGAATATTATGTATCTACAAATGTGTGAACCAAGATCTTAGCACTTGAAAAACACCACAAACACATACATTAGAAGATTGAAATGCAAGTTCAGACCAAGATTCCCCATAAAATCCATTTAACTATGCCAAAAATAGGAATAAAATAAGAACACAATGAAAGAATATTAAAACAAACTAAATCCTATTAAGAACATCCAAACTCTTGATCTTATGGGGGATTTGGTGCCAATTTGATGTGGAAATTGGCCCTTTCCCAACTCCTATGCAAGATTTGATCCACTTTGTTGAAGGTTGAAGCGTGCTGCAAGATAAAATCTGCATAACCTAGCTATAAAACTCAATGAGATGGATGAAGATTGCTATGAATTTGATTATAGTAAGTTTACTCAAGTTGTGGATGATAAAATGAGGAATGAAGCCTCTTATTTATAGAATTTCAAGATGGAAAGATGTCCAAAATGGAGCAATGTGGGACTAATCTTCAACAAATGGTAAGGTGCCACTTGTCAACATGTGAGTGGGTGAAGGATGTGCAAGTTTTGATAAATGTGCAAGTTTGAAATTTGAATTTGATGAAATGACATGTTTAGGGGGGATGAAAGATGAGTTAAATGCTAAGTGGGAGACATGTAAGAGACAATGTAAGATCTTTAAATTCTTTGTTGGATGGACAAGTCACTTTAGGAGGGAGATCTGAAATTGAAGGAATATTCCTCTATTATGCCATGTTTAGAGAAAATAGAGATTTAATAAATGAATTAAATCTATTTTCATGTGCAAGTTGCAAAAGCTAGAGGATGGGACATGGATTAGGATTAGATTAATCAAGATTTGATTAATTTAAAGGAGAATATCTTATTTGACCATTTGATTTAGATTTTTGGATTTAAATAAATCAAAATGAGAGGAATAATGATTTTAGACTTAATTAAATAAGATTTGATTTATTTAATTAAAGAGGATGGTGTTAGCTTTAAATCAAATAAAGATTCATTTATTTAATTTAAATGAGATGACTTTAGAGATTAATTAAATAAAATGAATTATTTAATTAAAAGAGGGACTATAGGATTAATTAAACAAAATGATTTATTTAATTAAGAGATGAAATGTGATGAATTTAATTAAACAGATATTATTTAATTAGATGATTAGCAGAGAGCTGATTCAGGATGAACTGGTGTAAGTAAAATCAAGATTAGTTGCATGTACATTTAATGTGTCTACATTTTTCCCTTCTTTGAAGCAATGTACTTGCTACATTGGTTCAAAGAATAACCTTTCCATGATCAAAATTCAAAAATTCTTTGATTTTTTTGAATGCCCTACTACTACCCCAGCAAGAATAATTATTTTGGTATACTGCCCCTTCAAGAGATCGAGTGGAAAGTTTGATTTTTGGGTCGATCTTGCGACAAATAGGTTCAAGATTAGTTCAACTCAAATTTTTGATATAGATAGATTTGATGATTTTGATATACACACCTTATACTAATTTTGTACCATGACAATTGATGATATATGTATGAGATGATTATGATGTTTATATGCAATGGATGATATGATGATGCATGGATGATATGGATGCACATGATATGATATGATGATGCTTTTATGATTATGTAGTGGATGATAAATGTATGGTTTATGAGATGCTTAGAATAACCAATATATATTATGCAATGATCGAGATGCAATGCATGTGGTATGATTAATGCTTTCTATATTATATGATATGCATTATACAATATGTTGATGGTTTGTGGATGCAAGATAGATGCAACGGTGATTATTTATGATTAACTATCATGGTACCATGTTAGTGTGAAGGGAAGTAAGAAATGAGATAATGACAAGAGAATCTAGCAAGCCAACTTTATTAGAGATGATGATGATGATGATGATTTTCTTACCGAGGAGTTGGGATTTTAAAAGGGCCAATTACCTTATGTTTGATAACACACATTGGCACAATGCATCAAGGTATAAAGAAATAGGATGGATTTGTACCTAGTGTGATGGAATTTGAATTGAAAAATAGATAGGAGTATTCTTGTTCACACCTAACATACGAAAACCTTGCTAGGATGCACTTTAGAAGTTTCAAACATCTTTGACCATAACATGGAGGGGTATAACCTATCAATGCAATAGTAAACAAGCTGCCCAAAACACCCTCCATACATACCTAACAAAGAAAGTATTTTCCAAGTTATATTACAAGAACCTCCAACAAGCACAATAGACAAAAGATAATGATTGTTGCCCATTCCTATCTCTCTAAATTTCTTTGACTAGACATCATCGAGAGGTCATTGGAATGAGTGCAATAAGATAAATCAAAAAGAAAAGATTAAGTACACAAACAAGTCAATTTTCTTCATACCACTAGCAAATGGGATGTGTTTCGTTTAGGATAAGTATCCAAAGTGATATCCAAAATGATGCCCATTGTCAGAATGATATATCCTAGGACATGCATTGTATAGGATGATGATGGGTTGATAAGTTTTTTAATAGGATTTTGATATATAGTTGACTGACATGTTTGAAAATGATCACAATTTTGATTTTGAATTTAAAATTTTGAATTTTGCATTTGATTTTAGGTTTGAAGCTTGATTTTTCTAATTATTGTGGTTGTTTCTATTTATTTCACCAAAGGATGAAGGTGATGATCAATTTATTATGGATGATTGATTATTATGGGTGATAGCGAGATGGGATGGATGGTTTTGGATTTTCTAGAATATTTCAATGTTTTTGGTATTTTTGAAAATGTTTTGAGGCTATTTTTGGTATTTTCAATATTTTACAAATGTTTTGATTTTTTATTTTTCAAATGTTTTGGGGTTTTATGAGATTTTACAAATGTTTATGGATTTTGTGTCTCGGGGGCTGATCAAAGATTAGCCTTGCCTATGTTTAAGCTCAGAGATGACGTAGTTCAGATCCCATGTTTTTGATGTTTTTATAACTTTTTAATGAGTTATGTATTTTCACATTTTTTCAATGTTTTTGGATTTTCGCATGATTTTCATAATTTGGATATGTGTGATGATATCAGTGCTTTGTTTTGAGATTTTTTTGAAAAAAAAGCTAAGGTTGATTGATTAGATTGATGGATTGATGATGATAACATTGTTTAGGATACACAACAATGCAAGGATAGTGTTAAGTAACACAAGGATTAGGAAGGATAACCCAAGATAATGATGGATTGATTGGATTTGATTTTATCAAGATTGATGAAGCTTGGTTTGGAACAAAAGTTGTTTTGAATGGTTTGGATGTGGTGTTTGAAGTGAAAATTAGATGTGACTCATAGTGATTGTTTGGATTGATGTTCAATGAAAGATTAATATTGATAAGGAATGTCTTGTCATCAAAATATACCATCCAGGCTAGTGGTTTGGATTTTGGCTCACAAATTATTTGACCAATTTGATTTTACATTTTCCAATGTTTAGATCACCACATAAGTGGGAGGATATAGATCAATATTTATTCCCAAAGAAAAATGTACATATCTACTCCCAATGTCTAGCAATGTTTTGAATTTCATGGATGGATGCTTGGATAGGCGTATGGATGGATAGATATGGATTATCTTTAAAATATAAGGTGTTCAAATAGAAGAATTCTCCATTGAATAGTGCTTCATGTCTTAGGTAATGTTGGGTAGGATAAGATCAATGAAAATGACCCATGTCAAGATGTTTACCATAAGCACGTGTAAAAATGGGTTGGATAAATGGTTCATGGATGAATGGATTTATTATGGATATGGTGGATGGAATGCTAGAGTTATTATGGATGGGATGAGATTCTTCTACCTAAAATGGCACATACAAATGTTTGAATCTACACATGATTCCTGTTTTCCAAGTTTTCATCATGGTACCTATCCAAAGCACCATCGTAGTGGTTTTCACTAGAGGACAGTTTTTTTATCTTTACTATTTTCAATTTTTTTTTTGGTTTTTTTTTTGATTTTTTGGATTTTTTGAAAGACTTTAAGCTTATGCTGAACCACCTAGTGGTGCTAATGTGTATGCCCCTATCATAATGTGTCATCGATTTCCTACTTGAAGAAGCTGATTTGCCAAGATACATGCACTTGAATACAACTTTTGAGATTCTTGATCTGCTTTGTTGATACCAGAGTTAACTTTGTCTTTGTGAGCACATCGTGATAGAGTTCCTTCTAAATCCTTATGATGAAGGATCACTGCCAATACATGGTCAATGTGAGAATTGAATATCATGTGTAGAGGCATGGATGGAGTGTGTTTAGGGATAAAAGATGGATTGGTTGATAGTTTGGAACCTTTGACTCTTTAAACTTGGGAAGATGAACAATGATGGGTGGATATGAAAGTGTGTGTGGAATTAGGACCAATAGCTTAATATATTTTTTACATCACTTGGGAATCCTACTGTTTCCTTTGTGGACATCTTTGATGGATACTTTTCCCTTCTAATTTTTCACCATAGTTTCTTTGACTGGCGGAGTTTGATAGGGATAATCTTCCTTTGCATTCTTTGGTATCCATGTGTATTTGATTTGTCCATTATTCTTCCTTTATTCTTCTAATTTGATAACATTCCTTGTGCTTTGATTCAAATATTTCTTTTGACGTTGGTCCCAATTCATGGATGGGGTGACAGGTGGATGAAGATTCATGACATGGTTGGTTATAGTATTGGCATTGGCTTCATCATAAGGATTATTCATGCTCCTTATGTTGGTGTTTTCTTCAAACATAGACTCCCCCAATATGGTGGTAGTAGCACCTTTGTTCCTTGATTTTTCCTATTTTGAGATGTCTTGTTCAATAAGCATGCTCTGATAAATGACCATTGCAGATGATGTTATTTCAATTTGTTGTTTTGTTGACTCTAGAATATCCTATTCTTTATGACCTATTTCCTTGAGTGGATAGTGTTGGATATCTTCATACATGATGTCCTATATGAATTTTGGATAGATTTGATTTTGATGTTGATAACTTTGTTTGACTGTAGGAATCAATAACCTACTCTTTTTGTGTAATAATATTAGGAGTAAAGGAATCCTATTCTAAATGAAGATCATCTATGTGTCCATCCACAAAAAGAATCACATTGGTAGATGGAGGAGTATGTTCCATGTGGATATGATCATCTTGTATAGATAGGAGAGTATCCATTAGATTATTGTAGTAACTTGGGGATACAAATTATTGATCTTGAATGATTTCAGAATTTTTTTTGACATGCTTTGGATCAAGTTCTTGACATGGATCAATTTCAAAATATGGATTGCTTACAAAGGGTTCTTGGATATCTTCATAGGCATAGGAAGTGGCTCAATATCTTCTTGATCTTTGAGTGAATTAGGATCAAATGTTGATTTGAAGATTCCTTCAATATCAACAATCATGAGGTCAAAGGATGTCAATATGTCTTGGAAAGGACCATTGGTAGACTTTGGCAAGAGATGGTGATCATTCTTGAGAATAAATTTTTGAGATATGTCCTCTAACTCATTAGGTGATGTAGAGACATTTTCAACATGATCATTGGTCAATGGATCATTGATTATAGGATCAAATAATGTTAACACTCCTTGAAATAAATCATTGTCAGATATTTTTGAGGGATTCTTATCATGATAAAAAAAAGTGACTCTTAATGTATGTTGATTTGATCTTTAGATGAGGTAAAAATATCTTCCATGTGTTTGTTGATGGATAGGTCTTGATCATGTGATTGTTGACTTGGATCAATACATGGAGTCATTAAATTTTTTTTGGGATTTTGAACACTAGTTTCTTGTTCAGCTTGGTATTGGGCTTGAGCTTGTGCTTTCACTTGAGCCTAGGCTTCTACTTGTTGGGCTTGTAGTGTGGCTTGGGCAACTTGAGCAACTTGTGTAGCTTGCTAAGTAGCTAGTTGTGCAACTTGTCAGTTTTGGTTTTGTTGGAGTGCCTTCTGATAAGCAGCCTACTGAGTAGCTTGCAACACAATGTTGTATTGGTTTTATGTGTTTCGTTTGGGTGGTGGTGGTGGTGGAGGTGGTTTTGGAATAGTGCTTGTTGTGGTGATAAGAGGTACCGTTGTATTGATGATTTGGATTTGAGTGGTGAATGGTGCAATCGATATGGTTAGTCCTTCAGAGACCATGTTTTGAAGGATGATAGATGATGTGTTGGTTACTTGTGTTATGGGGATGGTTTCCATCTATTGTTGCGATATTGATGGCAAGAGGGGAGGATTTGGTATGATGCCTTGATTAATGGTTGTGGGGATTTTTTTGATGAGCGGTGGTAGTGAAGGTAGCCCCAAACCAAGAGGTGATACGGATGTTAATGGAAAGGGTGGGAGTGGTGGAAAAGTGAGTGGCATGCTCCCTTGGGGAAATGATGATTTTTGGTCAAAAACTCCCTCTAGTCCAAATAAGTCACCTTCTCCTTGTGACATCGTAGGGAGAGAGGTTTAAGGGGCTGCATGAAATGATGATGATGGGTCATTAGGATTATGAAAAATGAGGGGGACATATGGGTGTGATGGATTTTGAACAACATTCGTGTGATTTGCAAACATATCTAGCCAAAAGTTTACCAAGTGTGGATTTGAGAAGTTCATGTTTGGTATAGTTGTACTTGGTATATTCTCATTTGGCATGTATGGATTCAGTGGGATAATGTTGTTTTGTTCAAGACTCATGCATTGAGTATTTGCTTTATAGATTTTTAAGTTTGGATTTGGATTTAAATCTACCATTGGAAAAGGTGTTCCCAGATTTAGATTGGGTATAATCACATTTTTTGTGCCATTGAGGTTTGTAAGACATAATGATCCCATGTATGGATTGTGTAAATGTGAGTTTTGACAATCTAATGGTTTTGTAAGGTCTTGATAGTCCGGTTGATTTTGATTCCATGATCTATGGATAAAGTTTATATTCCATGCTCTTCTTGTGTTTTGACCTTGTTGCAAAAGTGACCTCTAAGGTGTTTTAGAACCAATGATGAGATGAAGGATGAATGGAGTGAATGATATGGGTGTTGAACTTTTAGGAACCTTGGAGGGATACTAGACTTTAGGACTTTTGGATTTTGGATTTTTGATTTGATTTGGATTTTGATTTTGATTTGTATTTTTGGATTTGGATTTGATAATGAACTCATAAACTCTAAGAGGTTATATTTTTTCTTGGAATGAATTTTTCCACAAGGTGATAATTTAACTAAGTGTATGAAGAAGGATTCATCTATACACACCAAGTTAAACAAGATGATTTTTTTTTAATTTCAAGAGGATTTTTCCAAAAGTATAGTATGAATGATTTTTCCAATGGTTCAAAAGTTGTATGTGAGATGGGATCTGATTGATGTTTGAGATGGATGAAATGATTGGTTATTTTGATCCTAAATGAACCTAAGAAGAATTTTGTTTACAAGACCAAGGTTTTGAAGAACATGTTTTTCCCTAGGAGTACTTCAAACCAAAAGATCAATGTTTGCTTAAAAGACCATAATACAAAAGATAAAAAAACATATGTGTGGGGTTCAATTTGATTTCATCTTGATTAATGAATTTCTTTTACCACAAACACTCTCTTGATTAAGTTTTAAACTAAATGTCTGTCTCAATTTCTTTTCATCCCACAAATGTCTATTATATGGAAATCAAGAGAATCAAGGTGATAGTTCCCTAATGTTGACTTTAGTGAGAGAAAATTGAGATAAAATTCAAATTCCTAGAAACCAAAAAGGATATGAATCCCAAGGGCAAGCAATGGCATGCAAATTCATTCAAGGATATTTCCTTCTCCTAAAGAGTCTGAGATTTGATGCTCATGTTAAATGTTTGTTTTCCAAATATTTTTGAACAAGAAAAGTGTTTTGTAACCAAGAACAAGCACAATCCTATGGATATGAAAGACTATATTTGTTGAGTCCCCACTTGGACAAGTCTAGCTATGCTTATTTTTAGCGAATGGCTAGATGATTGACCACACTAGCTCCCCTCCATGGCTCACCACTTCTTTTAGGGCAGCCAAGCATCAGTATTCATGAATCTCCCATGGCATACTTTCCATTTCTACTAAAAACCATAAAAGTGTGGCGCAACTTTAGAGTGACCGTTCTTGCACCAACAAATAGATAGGGATTTTGGTATTTCTAAACAAGGGTTTTAATTCAGACATTTTTTTCATGGAGATTGACCCATACGGTGAGAGACCATTGCTTCCCTTCCTGTTGGGACCAACTACTTGATAATGGCCTTTGTTCTAGTACCCATTTTTATATCCCGACTAGAAATACTCTTGGCTTTAGAGTGTTACTGGTTGAGTCATTCCCTTAGGTGAGTACTTTTTCCCCAAGGTAGGCCCTCTAAGATAAAAATAAGTGAGTAAACATATTCATAGTTCAATCAACCTTCATTTAGAAATAAAGGGAGAACACATGCAACATGTTCCACTCACACTCATAAAGATATGTTCAATTTTAATCCCAAAATGAAGTTTGGAGGAAATCTTTTATGCAACTTAATGTCACCAAAAAGACTTTTGATTCTCAAGATCATCGTGAAGCATGAGATAAGTGCATAAACCTTTTTAGATGAGATTACTTTGCAAAAAAGATTACAAAGCACAAAGGACACATGTTCAATTTAAATCCACAAAGCAGAAGTGAATTCTTTTTAGTGCACCAAAAGAAGTGTGAGATTTGATTGTTCAATTGTTAACCTTAAACAAAATATAGTAATTTTTCCTAAGGTTCTTTTTAATCCTTTTGTCTTATTCTTTTTAGAGCCCAAATTGAAATCTATTGAGTCCTACAAGCTTGAAGAAATAAAATCCTTAAACTTGGAATTATAATTGCTTCCAAGAGTGTCTAAAGACACTTGATACAATAGAGAAATGTTGTCATAAGAAGCTTTGATCTTTTTTCCTCCTCCCATTTTTTGATTTCCTAACCTCAAAAATGCTTAAAATGTTAGATGATATCAAGAAACAAAAGGATATAGGGGTTAAATGAATCATTAAGCATAAAAACCCTAAAACTTATACCAAGTTATAATGCGATTTGAATTTAGATGTAAATTTGAAAATTTAAACTCATTAATAGTTAATAAAAACCTACATCATTGGATATCTTATGAAATTCTTCCCCATTTCAAAAAAAAAAGCTTCAAAAAAGACCTCTGTATGACCAAGATATGGTCATTTTAAAATTGACTCTAGAAGCACTAAAATATTGCTCAGAAGCACTAAAACGGTACTCAAAAGCACCAAAAAAGTGCTCAAAGCACCAAATGCACCAAAAGAATGCTTAGATGCACCAAAAGAATGCTTAGAAGCACCGAAAAAATGCTCAAAAGTGCCAAAACAATGCTCAAAAGCACTAAACACATGCTGAGAAGTGTTAAAATAGTTCTCAGAAGTGCTAAAACATTGCTCATAAGCACTAAAACAGTGCTCAAAGCACCAAAATGGGGTTTAGATGTGTTGTAATAGAGTGTGGATGCACTAGAAGATCTTGCAGATGCACTGTAATAGAGACTAATGAATAGAACTATTGAAAAACAACAAAATTTATCAAAAAAATGTGTTAGATTTGTGATTCGGCCCTCCTAGTGTCAAATGTGTGAAATAGAATATTAGCACCTATAAAACACCACAAACACATACATTAGAAAATTGAAATGAAATTTTAGACCAAGATTCCCCATAAAATCCATTTAACTATGCTCAAACTAGGAATAAAACAAGAACACAATGAAAGAAGATAAAAACAAACTAAATCCTATTAAGGACATCCAAACTCTTAATCTTATGGGGGATTTGGTGCCAATTTGATGTGGAATTTGGCTCTTTCCCAACTCCTATGCAAGCTTTCATGATTTGATGAAGATGTGATCCACTTTGTTGAAGGTTGAAGTGTGCTCCAAGATAAAATTTGCATAACCTAGCTATAAAACTCAATGAGATGGATGGATATTGCTATGAATTTGAGTATTGTAAGTTTACTCAAGTTGTGGATGATAAAATGAGGAATGAAGCCTCTTATTTATAGAATTTCAAGATGGAAAGATGTCCAAAATGGAACAATGTGGGACTAATCTTCAACAAATGGCAAGGTGCCCCTTGTCAACATGTAAGTGGATGAAGGATGTGCAAGTTTTGATAAATGTGCAAGTTTGAAATTTGAATTTGATGAAATGACATGTTTAGGGGGGATGAAAGATGAGTTAAATGCCAAGTGGGAGGCATGTAAGAGACAATGTAAGATCTTTAAATGCTTTGTTGGATGGACAAGTCACTTTAGGAGGGAGATTTGAAATTGAAGGAATATTCCTCTATTATTCCATGTTGAGAGAAAATAGAGATTTAATAAATGAATTAAATCTATTTTCATGTGCACAAGTTGCAAAAGCTAGAGGATGGGACATGGATTAGGATTAGATTAATCAAGATTTGATTAATTTAAAGGAGATTAGATGATTTGACCATTTGATTTAGATTTTTAGATTTAAATAAATAAAAATGAGAGGACTAATGATTTTAGACTTAATTAAATAAGATTTGATTTATTCAATTAAAGAGGATGGTGTTAGCTTTAAATCAAATAAAGATTAATTTATTTAATTTAAATGAGATGACTTTAGAGATTAATTAAATAAAATGAATTATTTAATTAAAAGAGGGACTATAGGATTAATTAAACAAAATGATTTATTTAATTAAGAGATGAAATGTGATGAATTTAATTAAATAGAGATTATTTAATTAGATGATTAGCAGAGAGACGATTCAGGATGAACTGGTGTTAGTAAAATCAGGATCAAGTGCATGGAAATTTTATGTGTCTACAACAACAATTCAAAAAATGGATCAACCACACCTTGCATCCTTTGACCTATTGTACAACTTCTTTTTGTCAGAATGAAGACTTGAAATGAAACAAAAATATGCACAAGTTTACAATAAGACACTGGAGTACTTGAATACTTCAATAAAAATCCTAAGGCTTTGATTGTGTGCTTGTATCCCCAGTAGAGTCATTGAAAAACTATTGGGTGAATATTATGTAATCCCTTTACGAATTGTAAAAAATGAATTTCAGCCATAGTTATGATGAGATAAATCTCTCCTCTCAGAAAGGGGAGGCTCCCCTATTACTACTTATTGGAACAAAAAGTAAACTATGCTAGACTTTACAATATATATACTATCTTAACCATGTAGGGGATGTGTTACATTTATCATTTTTTCTTATTTCAGAAAATGTGTTTGCAATCTTCCATGGTGTTACTTTGTAATTCTAAACAATTCTAAGTAATAACATAAGCATTAATTCTCAATATTCTCAATTAGTCATAAGCATAATCCAAGAATACTAGTATAACCAAAATATATGTAACATGAAAACATACGAAAACACAAAGTCTTTTTGTTGTTCCCAATGACAAGTTATTTAGTAATAAGTGATGTAAATTAGAGTGCAAATTCTTTAAATCCATACCATGGAAAGATCCATGAACCAAATGAATCATTCCAAGCTCAAAGTCTTGACAATTCTTTGCTAAAAGATATTAATAGCATACACACAATTCCAAATAAATCATATAGTGCAAAGTCTACAAAACCTAGCTTGAATTCCCTCCAATAACAAATAAGGAAATACCACTTATCCAATCATATAATAAGATAAATCAGTGAGAAAGACATAATAAAATTCCCAATCATTCAAATTTGATCCAAACAAAGGTCAATATGCAAATTCACCTTCTTTATTGACTAGAATTGATATGCAATTTGAACTCAAAGTTTCAAAGTTGAAATATAATTTTGGCAGCACTTCCATTCAAAAGATTAAAGGTCCTTAATACAAAAGAGCTCTCTTTTATTTATAGATGAGAGCTAAGAGCTATTCTAGGAAAAATTCTAACTAATTTGACATATTCAATGGCACAGTCCCTTTTGACTTAGGATTGGTGTTGTTTTTACATGTAGTTGCATGAATACAAAATTATATGTAAAAATGGCAATGCCTATTTACATAATTCATGTGAAAAACAACCAAAATTAACTAACTCTTAAAATACAAAAAGATCATTGTTCCTCACTTTGAGGTTGGAAATCTTCATACTTCTTTAGGATCTCCTCCATCACTGTCTCATTTGGTCCTAAAGTGTAATAAATGATGGTATGGAATTTCATGACAAAATTCTTCGTATCTAAGGACAAGCCTTTTTGCATTGATCCAAATGTGTCTTGATATTATCCAAGATTATTTGTATATCACACAAGGTATCCATAGAAGAAGAAAAAAGGATTCATCTTCAACATGTTTTTGGATTTCTTTGAGTGATAAATCCAGAGTCATAATGTTATCACAATATCCATAGTGGCTTCAAACCCATTCGTTGGAATTATTTTTCTAGAACTAAGAATAGTATAAATGAAATATTTATAAAAGATATCAAATATGAAAGTGAAAATAAAATAAAAAGAAGAGAAATGGAAGAGAACTAAAGAAATACTTAGTCAATATTGGTGATCCACTATGTCTACCAAGGCTATGGATGCTTGGACAATAGTAGAGCTATGATTGGAACAAGCTAGAGGTATCTCTATTAGGCCTATGGATGCCTAGATGGTAGTGGAGCAATGCTTAGGATATTATTGCATGATAACAATGTGGCCTAATTCATGTAGCTTGGGTATTAGTATAGTTAGTTTGAGAATAACCAAGTATTTTGGGGAAGGAATTAATCAAATACACACACATGGATTTGAAGTTTTCATTAAAACCCTTATGAGATTTTATCTCACTAGATTATTTACATAGACTAATCATACTATGTTGTAATGGCCATAAACCAGATATTCTAGGGTGATTGAATGCTTCAGTATCTTGAAAATTTCTAAACCATTTCCCTAGCTGAGTCACCATTTCTAATTCATCACATACCCATCCCCATTTTCCCTTCAGATCAAAATGGGTCCCCCTCTTTTTTTTTTGTTCTTTTCCTTTCATTATTGCCTTATTTTGTTTTCCCTTGTTTTTTTTCTTTGTTTGGGTCCTAAGAGTTTCTTCTTTCCCATCCCCTTTCCTTGTTTTCCTTGTCTTTTTTCTTTAGTGCCAGAAGTTCTTTCTCTCTCAGGATTTGTTTTCCTTGTTTGTTCCTAAAATTTTTTGGGTTTTGTGTTGTACTTTTTCTTTCTTTAGTCCCAAGATTTCTTTCTCTCTCAAGATTTATTTTCCTTATTTGTTCCTAGAAGGTTTTGGGTTTTGTGTTGTACTTTAGAAATTTCATAAAAAGGTCCAGCAGTTTGATTTCCCAACCTTACCCTTTTCCATGTCTTGTTAGGATTTAGGTCCTAAATTAGACTTTGGACCTTTTATATGAAGGTTTGGATCCTTGGTCTCACTCCTTGTTTGTTGTGATAGGATTTGGGTCCCAAAGTGGGCTTCAGACCTTTTTCCAAAAGGTTTGAGTCTATCTTTGATCCCCACTCCCACCTTTTCTTGATATTGTTGTTAGGACTGAAAGTTGAGATCAAACTTGGACCCTTATTTGTTTGTTCTAATTTTTGCTTTCTACTCCCAACCCCACTCTACTTTTATGTTATTTTTTTGTGCCTACCTTGGACCATTCGAGAGTTGAGATCTCACCTAGACTCTTAAGGCTTCATTTTTCAATCTTTATGTTCATGCCACCTATCCCTTTCCACCACCAACCCAATATATGGTGTTTTGAGTCACACATAAAAGGGGGAATTAAAGTGGATTTATAGCTAAAAATAATCCATAATTGCAAGTTAAATTAACAATATTTTGGGTTGGGGAGCACAAAAGAAATTTTTCAGCCTTTGAGATGTCATAATCATCAATTTTCTTCCTAATTCCTTCCCATTGCATATTCAAGGTAGGTTTTTCTGGTTCTTTTATTTTTAATTTTTGTTTCCATTTTTCTTACTATTGTTTGTGTATTTTGTTTTTTTGTTGTTCTTTGCATGTTGTCATTTTGTGTTGTTTCTCTTTGTACTTCATAGGCATTGCCCATTTGGGCATTTTTAGTTCTTTCCCTCATTCGAGGGTTTTTTTCTTGGGTTGTGGATTTGGTTCATGTCTATTTTTTCTTTAGCATCCTCAACCCCCACCACTCCCTAAGTTTCCCTTAGAGTTTGAAATAAAATGGACTAAAATGACTTCAATTTAAAATTCCCTTATAGGATTCAAAGCCGCGTGCACCCCTTTAATGAATGATATAGGTATAGGATATGTTCTTGATCTTGATCTCTAAGATTAAACTATTTAAAAGTATTCAAACATTTTGATGCTACCCTTTGGTCCTCAAAAGATATAGAGTCTTGATATGAAACTCAACATTTTGGACCAAATCTAGGGTTTGTTTCTTATCCCAAACCCTAAGAGAAAAATTGATAAATTTTTCAAGTGATCCTGATGGGATTCATAACCCCAAGCATCCCCATTTCCAAGAAAAATGGGTTTGATTTTTTTCCTTGATCTATATCTTGATTTATTAAATTATTGCTAAGTAAATTAGGTTTAATAAATACCTTTGGTACTCATGGGATTGGAAATATTGATGAGACATTTTATCTTTAGGTTTAGGGTCCTTCATCCACCCTAATGGGCACTTCATAACTTAACATTTTATAGTCCATCGAGCTTGCATAAACCTAAAGGTACCTCTCATAAGGATCATTTGGGGCTCCAATTCCTAATTAGAACCAGAGAACTAAAGTCCCAAGTCAATTTGAGTTTTTGATTCTTCCCATCATTAAGTCCAATTGGGAATCCAAGCCTCAATCGAACCCCACCATAGTTGGTTTTCTCGGGTTTCCAAAACTCAAAAAAACATTAATGAACTAAGAGCTAATGTCTAGATCTTGAGTCCATTCTCAACCTTAACTCTTGAAAAGGTCAAGGTTCATCCAGGATTGTGGATCCTAATCAAACTTCACATCAAATGTCCGTATCCTTAGTCCATTTCTAAATCCGACTCCTAGTAGTGTCCCATCAAGTTTTCAAGTCTCAATTGGAATTTAATAAAGAAGGGTCTTCAGTCAAAATTTTATTTTGATTCCTTCCAAAGGCTTGAAACTTCCTATTTTAGAATAGGTCCGTATGGGGTTTGGAAACCCGACAAGACATAAATACAAATTGTCTTTCAAGCCTAGTTTAATCAATATTTTTTTAGGGATTCTTACAAAATCAATTTTCTCATCTCTTAAATATAAAAAATGATTGACTTGAGTGGAGAATCTAGTCTTAAAGGAGCATGGAGGGAACTAAAATCTAATAATATAAAATCTAATAAACTTCCTTTAAAAATAAATTATAAGTTTTGGGGAGTCCTCATTGTTTGAAAATTTACATCTCATGTTATGAAGATTATTGATACAAATTTGGAGCATATTTGCATGGATACCTTTAAAATAGACACCTTCTCAACTAATGTCACCCTAAGGACATAAAAAATATCTAGCTCAATTATAGATCATGTTACATATTTCCTAGTGGCAGTACAATCCCCTGAGTTCATCCTAGTAGCAACAACAACCTACAACCCCATACAACAAAAAAATATATGATTCTTGGGATACAAAGATTATTGACCTTTCTCTGCCAATGATCAAAATAATCTTTGATTTTCCTCCTTATGCATAGTTTGAATAAAAAAATAAGATGAGGTACCGTAAAAGAGTATGAGAAGGATATATGCGGACATTTGAGGTATCTTAACAAGAAGTGGTTGAAGATAGAAAGGAATTACATTGAAATACTTCCTACAAAATTCAAAAGATCAAATTTCCAATCCAAAATGGGAGACATTATCACTCTGTTGTCAAGAGCGTTTGGAAATGAGGAATCTAGAACATATGAAAAATGGATGTTTCACTTCATTAACATCATCCTAAAAGGGGAATTATTATTGGATTAGGGGAAAATTTTGTTTGATGCCACCCATAATCAAATTATAGTGAAGGAAACTGAGCAATTTTGTATGTCCTCCTATGTGATATATTGTGTTACAAGGCTTGAAAACTTTTTTGGTTTGAGTACAATAGGGTTTAACATAGAAGAGAAAGGAGAGAAAAATATATGGTAATATTATACATATTTAGAGTGCAAAGAAATTGAGATGCACTTTAAGTGGGTAAATGGTGCTTTCATGTACCAATTATCAACCAAATCATAGGGGACATAGGATTTAGAATAACAAAATAAGCCATAGCTGTAGTTGGTTAATGGAGACAATGGTTCATACAATTCCCCAAGTCTACATACATTTAAGTCTTCAAATATGGCAAAGAGCCATTCTTGCTTCCAAATCATTATAGTGATAAGTTGATATTGATTGAGTTTTCTTGAAAAATGTTTTTTGGTGTTGATGATTAAACTCCACAACACCCAAAAATAACCTACAAGTTATTATCCTATCACAAAAGAAAGATCAAATCCATTGATATGCTCATGCAACCTTGAGAAGAAAAAATATAGAAAAGCAATTGATTTGCTATGTATTAAGCTAAATAGTTCTTAATGAATGATTACAATGAATGTGCATGATTATAAAAGCATGAAAATGAAAACTCTAGATGATGATTGCATTAGATTGTGAGGTGTCTAAATCTCATGCAATGAGATAACTAGACCTATAATTAGCCTAATCTAATAATAAGAAACACTCCTAAGTTTAGCTTAAGTGAACTAAAGTAATAAGGGACTTAATAATTACTTAATGAATAATTAATTATCAAGTGATTATCCCAATTAATCCAACAATGATGGATTTCAATTTAATGTTTTTTGGTAAGCATAAAGTAGGGGATTTGAAATACCCCATTTAGCTTGGCTATTATTCTTGTCTGCCAGTCGTACCTATGAAAAAAACTACCTAGGAATCACAAGCAATAAACTTGAAACAATGTATTGGGAGGGATAATTTTGATCCCAAGGGCAAGATGAATATCCTCAATGCATCACTATTCATGTGCCACAAG